>JAFLJL010007180.1:0-11066 GCA_018398815.1 Conus ventricosus | reverse complement strand
TCTCTCTCTCTCTCTCTCTCTCTCCTCTTCTTCTTCTCTGTCACTCTTGCGACTTTGCTGTCCTGCTACGCCACTGCACACACACACACACACACACACACACACACACACACACACACACACACACACACACACACACACACACCACACACACACACACACACACACACTCTCTCTCTCTCTCTCTCTCTCTCTCTCCCTCATACACACACACAACACACACACACACACACACACACACACACACACACACACACACACACTCCCCTCTCTCTCTCTCTCTCTCTCTCTCTCTCTCTCTCTCTCCCTAAACACACACACACACACACACACACACACACACACACACACCACACACACACACACACACACACTCTCTCTCTCTCTCTCTCTCTCTTTCTCTCTCTCTCCCTCTCTCTCTCCCTCACACACACACAACACACACACACACACACACACACACACACACACACACACACACACACACACACACACACACAAGTATTTGGAGTTAGATGCTTGAGATACGTAAAACTGGGTAAATGGAACACGCCTGTGAAATATGGACTGAATTTGAGAGAGAGAGAGAGAGAGAGAGAGGGAGAGAGAGAGAGAGAGAGAGAGAGAGAGAGAGAGAGAGAGAGAAGGAGAGAGAGAGAGAAAGACAGAGAGAGAGACAGAGAGAAGAGACAGAAGACAGACAGACAGAGAGAAGAGAGAGAGAGAGAGAGAGAGGAGAGAGAGAGAGAGAGAGAGAGAGAGAGAGAGAGAGAAGCTCTCTCCCCATTCTTTTGAAGACTCTTGAGAGACATGAAACACAGGCTGAAATGCCGACCGAACGAACAAGTTCCAGCCAACTCTGGAGCTACAAAACCCCGCCCCCCCCCCCCCCCCCCCCTTTTTCCCTTTCCCTTTACTTTCCCCCCTTAAGCAGAACGCCACTGAGACTGGCACCGCCAACTGCAGAGAAAATGGAAAACGGGGCGGATGACCTAGACAGGCATGGATGGCAGAGATGCATGGATTCTGAAGTGGAGGCAGCAGTACAGCGGGAACGACACGGGCCCAGCCCAGCTGAAGAGGTCAGCGCTGAACTGAATAGAATGCGCTGTGGGTATGGAGAAGGTGGGGGTCTGCTAGCCACCCTGTTTCGTGCTCTTTGTGAATGTAACTTACACGTACATCAAGGGAGTTTATCACTCTCGGTAATTCAGGGAAAAAAAAAGAAAGAAAAAACAACAAGAAAACAGAAAAAGAACAAACAAACAACAAAAACAAACAACAACAAACAAACAACAAAAGCTAGCCCCCTTCTTTCTGGGTTTTGCTACGTTTTCCGCCCTCAGTCACTCCGTTTCGAAAAAAAAAAAAAAAAAAAAAAAAAAAGCAACAACGTTCCAGACTGGTACCAATTCTAAGTCTTGTCTTTCCAGCAGATACGAACAAATTCAATTCTTCACATGTAAGACTCAGTCCCCAAACGGAGTGTGTTTTTACGCATGAATATTCTGAAATCTACATAGATGGATCCAGGAATCTTCTGAAACTTTTACTATTTTCTGTTAAATTCATTCATGTAGTAGTAGACCCACATACATCCATCTTGTGAAATCTGTCTGACTGTAAACGTGTCCTTAATTCCGGCACAGCTCACACACGTACTTTCCTCAAACTGAACCAAACACTCGTGTAGTTGTGTGTGTGCGTGTGTGCGCGCGCGCGTGGTGTGTGTGTGTGTGTGTGTGTGTGTGTGTGTGTGTGTGTGTTTAACTGATAAGTCACAAAGTACTGGCACACAACATCAAAATACATGGAATGTGAATGCAATTAAGATTTCCTCTCCCTGTCTAGAACTTTATGGAACAATTACCACCTTCTTCCATCATCTATTGTGTATGTGTCACGTAAAAAAACAAAACAATTAAAGAACACCACGTGGAAAGCTTTCGGTTTTTTTTCTTTTTTTAGTCTGTAAGGTTGTGTGGTGTGTGTGTGTGTGTGTGTGTGTGTGTGTGGTGGGGGGGGGGGTTATAATTTTTTTTTTTTTTTACCGCTTATCAAGGCAAACATGCGCATGCCAATGTGAGCCCCAACAGCGGCGCTTGCTAAAAGTCAGTACAGCCCGACTGGATCCGTTTTTAAGACAGACGGATCACATTGCGACCGCACACACAACGACCCCCCCCACCACGCAGGATCTCATCATCATTTTACCAGCCTCTCCCCCCCCCCTTCCTCCTCCCTCCCACACCACACTCTTGCCCACCCACTCCAAGAAATGTGGAAACCAATTTTGCGCTCTACGTACGTACTACACCCGAGACACATGACCTCCCCCCCTCCCATCCTGACTCTCTACCGCTCCAGCCTCTACCCTTCCTTCCTGGTCCTCACCCCCCCCCCCCCCCCCCCTTCCTCTGTGCGCCCATTCCGTGTAAGAATATGAAACCTGAAATCTGATCTTGCAACCCCCCCCCCCTCTCTCTCTCTCTCTCTCTCTCTCTCTCTCTCTCTCTCTCTCTCTCAGACTACGTCTCTGTCTCTATCTCTCATCTCTCTCTCTGTTTCTGTCTGTGTGTCTGTCTGTCTGTGTGTCTGTCTGTCTGTTGTTGTCCGTTCTGTCTCTCTCTCTCTCTCTCTCTCCCTTCTCTCTCTCTCTCTCTCTCTTCTCCTACCTCGGTGTGTGTGTGTCTGTCTGTCTCTGTCTCTCTGTCTCTCTCTGTCTGTGCCACTTCGTATCTCCCGCATATATATATATTATATATATATATAAGATATATATATATATATATATTATATATATATATATATATACTCCGTATATGTCTGTGGTATCCCCCCACCCAGATCGTTCTTCTCTCCTCTCCCCCCCCCCCCTCTCCAGTCCGGAACACCAACCACCACCACACTACCATCCCCACCCCCTACGCTCTCTCTCTCTCTCTCTCTCTCTCTTCTCTCTCTCTCTCTCTCTCTCTCTTCTCTCTCTCTCTCTCTCTCTCTGTCTCCACGCTATCCCGTTTCCCTTTCTTCTCTCTTTCTCCATTTTCCGCCTCAGCGGGGTAGGTGATCGTGCCCAGGGGTGGCTGTCCTTACCAATTAGGTTGTCTCCCGCAACACTCTTCACACTGCCCCTTCAAAGGAGGAAGGAAAGCAGACCCGCGCGTCAAACAGGCAGCAGGTGAGAATTGGAGGAAGGACAATGACGGTTGCACTGTGGACAAATCAATGGGCGTTTATAATATATCTGAGCCCATGGAAGTCCCCAAATAGTAGCGAGAGATGATGGGGAAAAGGGTACTTTTGAGATCTCTAGCTTAAAAGACAATTTTTGTCTGGTTTTGCAGCCAAAGATGAATTGGATTAAATTTGAAACGGAAAGAAACTGATTCACAGGAAGGGTTGTTGAGGGACGCTTTTAGAATTATCTTTGTGTTTCATCTCTTTCTCGTATTTAGGAACAAATTTCTCCTCTGAAGTTCGCTGGGGAAACGAAAACGAAAACGGACAAATGACAGTGAATTCTGAAACTCTCACAAACAGAAGCGCGCGCGCGCGGGGGGGGGGGGGGGGGGGGGGGGGGGGGTGGGTGGGGGGGGGTGCCTCCGTTAAAAACTACATCCAGGGTGTTAACGATATATGCACAATGGCTCTTCTGTCTGGGTTTAATCGAGATTGATATTATCCAAGCGTATTCGCATTTTCTTTAAACCGCAAACAATGTCTTAATTAACGAACGTTGAGCTGCGTAGATGTGTGGAGGGGAGGGGGGGGGGGGGGGGCGTGCGGTTACAAGATTCACCGCACTTAGCAATCTCCCTTGCAATGGGTACCGATGAAAACCCTTTGCATCTTTTCGAATGGTGGGGACGGGTGGGGGGGGGGGGGGGGAGTGGCGGAGATGGGGGGAGGGAGGGGGGGCATGTTGAAAGAAGAAATTAGTTTGATTATAAGGAGGAGATCCTAGCTTTGATCATCTGGATCCTTTGGGAGCCTGCTTGGTGTAGTTATTCTTGCCATAGCCGAACCAATTTTGCTTGCTTGGCAGAAATTCCGAAGAGCTATGTAACATAGGGGGAAAAAAAGACAAAGGAAACCAACATGGGAAAAGTGGCTTCATGGAAGCGAGAGAATCAGGGTTCGAAGTTCGAGTCTCCAAAGGGAAGGGTTTGAGCAATGGAGAGAGTGGGAGTTAGGGAGTTGGGGTCTCCCCCTTTTCTGTTGCAGAACGGAAGTGGTGTTTGGAGTGCCAGCCGAGATGATCAACGGAATTTTCAGTGTGCTGCATATCATACACTAACATGAATAGTTATGGTCAGAATTGACAGAGATGAAAAAACAAAGACAAAATCTTTTTTTTTTTTTTTAAAGAAAGAAAAGTTAATTTTAAATCTGCTTCTTTGTTTGGAATCAACTCTCTGTCTTCGACACAAACAAGATAACGAACATGTTTGAAGGACGAGAGATCAAAACCAACATCTCTTCTGATCATGCTTGGCTACGATCATGCTGACCACCCAAATGCACCACACAAAAAAAAAGAATTGTAACGTCCTCTCTGATTGGTAGGAACAACCGTCGCTCTTTTTTCTGTCCCAATCTGATGCATGACTGACAGTTAGATGGAGTCGGAAATGGATAGTGCGTGTAGGGGGGAGGATGGGGGGGGGGGGGGGGGGGGAGGGGAGAGAATAGATGTAGATGGGGAGGAAGGGGAAGAGGGTTGGAAAAGGAGTGGGGATGAGGAAGAGGGTGAGGATGGAGACGGTTGGGGGAGGGAGGGAGGGGGGTTGGGTGTGTATTATAAAGAAAACCTGCCTCCGAGAAGGCGGAGGGGGGGGGGGCACCAGAGTGTGGGGTGGGGTTCAGAGGCGGGAGGGAGAGGGGGGGGGGGGGGGGGGGGGGGGGGGACTTAAGAGGATTAACGGCACATACACTTGATTGCGAGATAAAACAAACTGCAAGACGGTTGATTGCTGAATGAATGGTTGTGCACGTTAACTATTTGAAAAAAAAAAAAAGCCACTCACGCTTTCCAAAAAAAAAAAAGAAAGAAGGAAAAACATTCATGAAAACAACAATGTAACGCCATCAAATAGAAGAGCGAACACTGCAGAGAGAACGCAAAAGAATCCAGTATCAGCAACAAAAAATATTCAAGTGCAATACGAAATGCCGCAACAGAAAAGTACAGAAGCACTTTATGAACAATGGAAATATATAACAATTTACATACAAAAATATTTTTTTAAATGAAAATTTTTTTTTTTTAAATGCAAAAACGAAAAAAAAATCACAAGTAATCACAAAAATTGCGAACACCGTGCAAAACAAGTTTTAAAAAATAATCAGGAAAAAACAAAGCGGGATTGGGGGGGGGGGGGGGGGGGGGGAGAGAGGGGGGGAGAGAGAGAGAGAGAGAGAGAGGAGAGAGAGAGAGAGAGATGAGAAAGCAAACCAAGCAAAGAAATTTCGTTTCACCCGAAACGTTCTTTAATCTTGGTCGGTCTTTTTCTTTGTTTGTGTTCTAATTTCTTAACTTTCTCTGTTAGTTAGTTCACGCGCTCCTGTGTGGGTGTGTGTGTGTGTGTGTGTGTGTGTGTTGTTGTGTGTGCGTGCGGGGCGTGGTGCGTGCGTGCGTGCGTGCGTGCGTGCGTTTTGTGTGTGTGTGTGTGTGTGTGTTGTGTGTGTGTGTGTGTGTGTGTGTATGTGTGTGTGTGTGTGTCTGTTGTCTGCCCGTGTGTATGATTGATAAACGAGTGTTCCGTCGACGTCTCATTTACGTATACAACAACACACAAACACACACACACACACACACGCACACACCCCCCCTCCGGGGGTTGCGACCTTGTCGTGGTCGGAGGGTTTGGCGCGGTCAGTGATCCCTTAGGCTTTGCTGGCGGGGGCATCAATACTTTAAGATAGGCTGTTTTTTTTTAAAAAACTGTTTCTAGGTCCGAAAAGCCAATGCTGTCGGCCTAAGCATAACGTGGTAAGGAGTTGATGCCCCTGGTAGGGCTTCCAATGTCAGATAGGCTAAGGGTGAGGATCCTGACAAAGGGAGAAACCCCGCCTTTCTCCTTTTCTTTTTTTCTGCCTTCCTTATTTGGCCCTTTTCTATCTTCGTCTCCCCTTCAAGTCTTTTTTTTCCAACTCCTTTTCTCTCTGTGGTTCCTTAGACCCGCCGCGTTTGCCGTGCGGTGCGACCTGTGTCGGAGGGGGACGAGATCCTGGTGATTGAGAGGGCCAGCGCTCTCAAACATCATTTTGGCTCGGCCTCTCTAGACAGGAAGTACACTTTGGCCCGGGTTGTACTAATCGGCTCCCCTTTTGGGGCTGGGTCAAGACAGGCAGTTTCCCTGCTGGCCAAGCTAACCCGGCCCCCTGCAGTGTCAGCTCTTGTTCCGGGAGTTGGCATGATCAGGGGGGATAGGGTTGGTAGTTTCTGTTTGTCGTATATCTCTCCGAAGCCTGGAAAGGGGTCAAGACATTGGTTTCTTGGCCCGGGCCCCCATGGGTTGGACTCCAAGGTGGGTGGGGTAAGGGGGAGAGGAAGCATAACAAACAAAATTGGCTTTTTCAAAAAACATTCCCCCCAAAAGGAAGAGGAAGGCAGCTTCCCCTATTTCAGGGGATTTTCAAAACAGACAGTGATTCCGATAGTGAGGTAAGACAGAGGACAGGTTTCTGGGCTTCCTGGCTCGTGATGGAGGGGAGGAGCAGGAAAGCCCCCTTTAGCTCTGACCCATTTTGCCATAAAAAAGGCCTTTAAAAGGTTTGGCAGGTGACCCTCGGTCTATAAAAAGGTTGAGGAATGGCTCATTTCTCATTCCCAATGTAAATCACCAAAACAATCTGAACAGCTGTTGGGGGCAACAAAACTAGTGGACAGGGAGATCAAGGTGACTCCCCATAAGCAATTGATTCGTAAAAAGGGTTTGTGATTCGCTGCCGAGAATTAGCAGGTGTCTCAGGGGCAAAAATTTAAAAACGGAACTGGCGTCCAGGGTTGTGACGGAGGTGCGCAGGGTGACAGTCAAGAAAGGTGCAGAGAAAAGTGGCCACCAACACCTCTTTCTGCCCTTCTGCAACCCTGTGCTGCCTCCGGTCATCAAAGTTGGCTACCTGAAGTCCGTGTTCAGCTGTATGTCCCATCACCGTTGAGATGCTTCAGGTGCCAGGGGTTTTTGGACATGTCAGAGACCGTTTTGTTCTGGGCAGGAGGGTGGTTGCGGTGTTTGCTGCAAGGCAAACCATGATGGGCCGTGTATGACCCGGCACATTGTGCTAACTGCGGTGGTGCCCATCCCTCCTCTTCACGAAACTGCCTTTTTGGGGATTAGGAATCCACTATCCAACGAATTAAAAACTGAAAAGAAAAAATCTCCTTTTTTGAGGCCGCAAACAGGTTGTGGGCAGTCGACGCCCACAGCATCTTCATATGTTTGGGCCGTAAAGAAAGTTTCCACTCGGTCAGTCTGCTGCCAGGACTGATGAATTTATCTTTTCCAAGACACTGCAAGGAACAACTTTTCAGCTCTGGTGGAAGCAGGTCCACCACCTCCCAACCCAAAAGGGATCCCCCGGGTGGAGGCAAAAAACCCGCCACCCTCAGATGCCCAGCAGTCTACAACATTGCTGCTGGGCAGATTAAAAAACCAGCACCCCCACCTCAAACTCCTCAGCCCAGTGCCGTGCGGGCAAGGGAGTTCAACCCAGCGTGGAGATGGTGGAGATGAGGAAGGAAACTCCACCATCTCCCAAATCCAGACCTTCTTCGCCTGTTGGCAGTCTGCCAGAGGTCTGAAGATCACAGTCCAGTGAATTAAGCAACAAATTTACACCCTTAACCGCAGATGTTGAGGAGGAGATGCCCTGATCTCTCTCCTTTTCGTCCTCTGCACCATGGATAGTACAATATTCCATTGGAATATCCGTGGACTAAATTCAAACTTCGAGGAGTTGCAGCTTCTGTGTCAATCTCTAAAACCTTCCGTCGTGGCTCTTCAGGAAACTCAAATTCAAAGCCAGAAGACCCTTTATCTTTCTGGCTTTAATATTCTTTCAAACCTGCACAACCCTCCCCGTTGGGGCTGTCGGGCGGTGTTGCCCTTCTCCTACACAAAACTTTGTTGTATAGTCCTGTCGTTCTGTCTACCTCCCCTTTAGGCTGTAGCTGCGAGAGTCACTCTCCACAAGACTGTGACGATCTGTTCCCTTTATCTCCCCCCTTCTGTCCGGTTTGTCGTCAGGACCTGGTCGGTCTGATAGAAGAACTTCCTCGACCTTTTTTGTGTTGGGTGACTTTAACGGTCACAATCCTCTTTGGGGTAGTGTCAGTACGTCATCCAGAGGTTGTAATTGATGTCCTTTCGGATTGTTTGTGTTTTTCTGAAAGACGGATCTGCAACTTACCTCCCCTCTTCCACAGGTTCACTTTCGTGTTTAGATTTGTCGGTTTGTGACCCCTCGCTAGTCCTGGACTATGAGTGGTCTGTCCATGACGATCTGCACGGAAGTGACCATTTCCCTGTCCTTCTCAACCTGTAAAAACTGAAAAACGTCTCTGTCTCTCAAAATCTAAATTATAAGAAAACAAATGGGATTTATTTGCAGCTACTATTTCTAAAGAATTCCAGGCATGTTTTCTTCAGAGTCCGGACCCAGCAGGGAAACACTGACTACCACTGTGATCAAGTGGGGCTAAAGCTTGTATTCCAGTGTCTTCCGATAAACTTCAAATGCCAAAAACCCTGGTTTGATTCAGGCTGCCAACAAATTTCAAAGTTCGAAAACGGGCTCAGCGTCAGGTGTACCCCGACCCTTTGGGTCCCAAGCTCGAGCCCCTCAAAAACTCCGTGCCAAATCAAAACCACTTTTAAAATCAGTAAACGTCGATCCTGGAGAAGTTTCTGCTCCAGGCTGACATCGAAAACTTCCAAGAAAAAGTGTGGAACATCATTAAGAAAATCAAAGGGGAAGAAAAACCTGTCCCACTGTGAACCATATCAAGTTTTCGGACACTTTAATAAACGGGAGAAAGCAGTTGCTAATCTGCTTGCTTCACCATTGAAAAGAATTCCTCCCCTTCTTAACAAATCAGCCCCTTTTGTCAAAAACAAAGCCCTAAAAGAAAATCACCCTGCAACTTTTCGTCCGCCAACATGGAAAACTACAATCTTCCTTTCACGTTAAACGAGCTGAAATCGCCTTACTTTCTTGCAGCGATTCCTCTCCCGGTATAGATTTAAATTCATTATCAACTGTTGAAACATCTTCCGCAAGAAGGTCTGAACATATGTACAGGTCTAAACCATGTGTGGACTACAGGTTTTTTTCCACCCTCTTGGCGAAAAGCCCTCATTATTCCCCTCCCCAAAACCCGGAAAAGATCTTTCTAATCCTTCAAAATTATCGTCCATAGCTTTGACCAGCTGTGTTTGTAAATTGATGGAAAAAAATGGTCAATGCTAGGCTCCTGTGGAAACTTGAAACCCATGGCCTTTTGGCGAAAGAACAGTGTGGTTTCCGCAAACATCGGACTACCGTTGACCTTTGATTCGTCTGGAATCTACACTTCGGAACGCTTTTTTGAACGACAGCAGCAGTGGCAATTTTCTTCGATTTGGAGAAGGCCATGATACTACCTGGAAGTCGGGGATACTTATGATCTCCACGATCTGGTTTTTTGAGGTCATCTTCCCCTTTTCATTCGAATTTTTTTGGCAGAACGACAGTTTCAGGTCCGGGTTGGCACCCCTCTCTCTGATGCCACCGAGCAGGAGTTGGTGTTCCACAGGGGGGGCATACTGTCTCCTGCCCTCTTTAGTATTAAAATCAACAACATTGTTCAATCAGTTCAGCAGGGTTCAGACTGCTCCCTTGTTTGTGGATGATTTCGCTGTCTACGCAACTGGAAGCCTGTACCCGAGTGTCCAGCGCTGGCTCCAGCTTTGCATAGATAAAATCCATCGGTGGGCAGATGAAACGGTTTCACCTTTCTCCAACAAAGACGCAGTGTATTCATTTCCTAATTTCCGTCAGTTTTTTCCAGATCCTGAACTTCAAGTAGGGGAAAACTCCCATTCCAGCTGTTAAAGAGGCCAAATTTCTGGGAGTCATTTTTGACCAGAAACTTAACTTTCTCAGCCACATCAAACACCTCAAAAACTGCTTGCCAGAAAGCACTGATATTTGCGGGTCGTAGCGCACACCGACTGGGGGCGCTGATAAGAAAACTTTGCTGCAAACCCCTTTCAGAGCCTTGGTCCGTTCCAAACTGGGGCTTTCGGTTTTGCTGTCTACGGCTCCGCAAGATTTGTCTTACCTCAACTCTTGGACCCTATCCACCATCAAGGGCTTCGTCTCTGTCTTGGAGCATTCCGCACCCCCCCTGTGTACAGCCCGTACGCAGAGGCGGGTGAACCTTCATGTCCAACCGCAGGCTGAAAATGTCTTTGAATTATTATATCCGACTGTTCTCAGAAACCGCAGAATCCTGCCTATGACTGTGTCTTTGGGCCCTCCGTTCCAAAGTAAGTTTGAAAAACAACCTGAAATGTATTCCGCCGTTTGGTCTTCGTATGCAGCCTCAGTGCGGAATGCAGGTCTAGACTAGGAGTTGTGTCGGATTTTTCCAAGTTTTTGGTTCAACCTCCGTGGACCTTTTTCACACCAGAATTCGTTTCGATCTTGCAGCTTTTCGTAAGGGTTACCAGCTCTCTGGCGTTTCAAGGCATTGTATGCTGAGCTCTGTTCGAAAATTCCATCCTGTCAAAAAGTTTTCACTGACGGTTCCAGTCGAAGATGGAGTGGCCTGTGCATCCTACTGCCCTGGGGGTCCTTCTCAGATACTGTTGGAACTATACATTCAGATGCTTCTGTCTATTCTGCTGAATTATTACTCTGGTTCTGGTTGAAGATAAACTCACATTTTCGAAGGGACTTTGTTCTGTCGGATTCGCTGCGCTTTGGAGGCCCTAGCTGGCCGCACCTTCAGCATCCAGACTTTACTTTTTTTTGAACTTTTTAGCAGTGAAGCGGTAGGTTACCAACATTATCCT
>JAFLJL010007178.1:0-10651 GCA_018398815.1 Conus ventricosus | reverse complement strand
TAAATTTTCTTTTTTCAAAACCCTTTTATTTTATTCTGTTGCTGAATTGTTTTTAAACGTTTTGTATTTGGTAATGGCGCTCGCAGTTCAGTCAAAATACGTCTGAAGGTGTAATAAAAATGAAATCTGTACACAGACCTCACCAAAGGATCAGGATGATTTAAATGATTAGCATACGACACTCCACACCCAGTTGATGCACAAAACACAGCAAAGTTTAACTGGTTCTGATAAAACTGCATCGGATGACTGAACCACACTTTTGCGATGTAGTCTTTTTTAATAGGGGGGTTAAGATATCTGCTTAATGGAGTACTCACCTTTTTATGAAAAGTGTCAGTCTGGGTCACAGCAATGTCAAGAGTATCAGTTGCTATATTTTTAAGATTGTAGTGCGGCCCCACAGAATATTTTGCATCTTTAGTATATTTGAACGCACTCATTTTTATTTTGTTAAAAAAATGTTTGTAACAATAACAACTCAAGACAGTCCTACGGATTTAGAACATGCTGTTGAGAACGATTGCGGAACCAAAATGGTCGCGCTCCATGAAATATTCTACAAAGTCGTATGGTTTAATATAACTGAAGCCAAGGGGAAATAATAGATTAAAAAATATAATAATGCAGGAAAATTAATTGGCCAGTTAATCTACCTGATGGTTATTACGGATTTTGCTCACTAAAAGAAGCAATGAGCTACTTCAACATTACTCTCAAACTTAACAATGCAAATCTAAAAACAATGTTAACATTCATACCTGAAAAAGAAGCAGTAGGTTACTACTTTGATGTAGAGCTAGCTAAAATGTTAGGCTTTGCAACTGACAGTCAGGACGCTCAAAAATTTATAGTTACACAAAACAAAACTACTTATGAGGGGAAAAATCCGCTCGATCTTGAATTACATTCATTACTCTATGTTCATTTAGATGAGCTGAGCACTGATGAAAACTTATATGATGGAAGGCCCTCAACTGTTTTAAGAGCTCTTCCGTCAGGGAAAGCTGCATATTGCGATTATGAAATTATACAATTCCCTAATTTACAGTTTATAAAGATTAGTTTGTGGGAGGGTTGGATCATTTAATATAAAGATCAAAGACAAAACGGGGAAAGTCGTAAAAATGTGATAACCTGCACATTGTTTTGGAAATAAAATAATAAGTTGTACTAAAAAAGTCACGTGGGCCAGAAGAACCAGGAGTTACATTAGCGCCTGTGAGGTGTATAACTTTAGAATTAAAAGACCTTGCAGACGTTGCGGACTTTGAACAGAATGGTGAGATAGGCACTTTGTATGGTTTTGAGTACACTAAAGATGGTGATTATAAACGCAAAGAGGTTGGAGACAGCAAAACGTTTCCTAAACTAGAACAGCTGCGCAATCTAGAAGCAAATAATGTTGGCCAGTATGAATATAAAATAGTTCGAAAACCTGACCTCAAATGGCATTTAGAACCATATTTAGAATGGGAAATAAAATTTGAATTCATAAGCCCATTTACATTTTTTACCCGCCAAAAAAGTTTCAGAAAAGCATTCAACTCTGGCCCTTTACTGTAATCTTATGCCAGATGACAAAGTGAAAGAGATTGAAATAACCCCGTAGGAAAAAAAACAGTACATCCTCCCAAAAGAGAAACGGTTTTAAAAGATCGTCTACAAAATTAAAATTCATTCCCAAATGAAATTAGGGAGCGTTCCAATGAATTAAAATTTCTGTTTTAAAAGAGAAAAGGGGATGGGGTTGGGGCTTAGTGGTCCTTTAAAAGGAATTCTAATTAGCGGGAAAAACTTAGACTTAAAAAACTTAAAGTTACCGTGTCATTTTTTAAAAAAGGTAGGTATTAAGGCATCAACAAGCAACAAAATCATATTAGTTAAATAGAAAAACTTACAGAACGAATTGGGATTAATTTTACACATTTGACCTTATAGGATTTTATTATACTGAAAAGTTTTGAAAAGGAGCTTTAAAAAAACTTTAACTGGATTAATTAATTTCTTAAATAAAACTATGGGCATTTAAATTTTTTGACAAAAACCCCTCTTTGTTCTTAAATTTTTGTGGACAAACTGGTTGTGGAAAAACAATATTATCCTCGACCTGTTAAAAAACATTTATCGTTATAATTTGATCATATTGTTTTTTCTGCCCAACACTTAAATGGAACAAAGCAACCGATAGAAGGTTTATATGGACAGATGAAACAATTTTTTTTAGTTAATCCTAGCATAAACTGGTGAGTGTTTAAAACACTTTATAGACTTTTTGAAGGAACGCAGACACTATTTATATAGTTTATGTTGGCAGAAAGAGCATATTAAAAAAAAAGAAATACTTTGTAAAAACTGGCTTTCAGCAAAGACATGCGGAATAAGTGTGTGGATTTTATGTCAAAAATATAACTGGGTTTTAAAAAGACTTTAGAGAACATTTAAAGACTGTAGTTTTTTTCACATAAAAGACAGAGACGCATTTGATAATGTACGTAAAATAAAGTTATTGAAATGATCAAAAAACTTGGGTTTAAGCAAAAACTAAATCTGAAAATTTAGTAAATTAGTATTGAAACGGAAAACCCCTACACAGTATTTTTTTTAAAATATCGTTTTTTTGGTTATGAAGTTTACTTGTCAGAAAACATAAAATGCCGCTTTTGGGCACTTTCGCCCAAAAAATTGGGGGAGGAGCAATGACCGAATGAATATTTTATAGTTCTCTGCTGTTCATTTTGAAACCATTTCAGTGGGGGGGAAGGGACATTAAAAACGCTCGGGTCAGTTAGGTTGTTTTTGAGATCTTCCCTTCTCAGGAAAAAATCCGAAAAAAAGAGGGTAAACTTACTCTTTTTTTTAGGGAAAGAGGGTTTGTCTTTATCAATCTCCCGCTTTTCCCTTGAGCGATTTAAAAGGGTCGGCTCTTTCACGGCAAGACTTTATCATAAAGAAAAACCAAAGGTGGTAGGGAACCCGGGTGTGCTCCAGATGTTTACACCGGCTTTTTTTGAACCAGTGCCAAAACATGGTTCCCCTGCAGAAGTGTCTCAAGTGGACAAAGAGTGGGCCCGGGAGTGTGGTGTTTTTCCTGATCCTGTACCTTGGAACCGGTCGGGGGAGATACTACAGACAGCAGTAATGCTCTTCCCCCACTTTCCCCCTTGATCCAGGACTTTTGCCCTTTGAAAACCGTCTCCTTTGATGGACGAGACTTTTGAAGATTCTCAACAGACTTTGTACCTGAGCCCCAACCACCAGCGCAGATGCGATTCCCCGCTACGGAAAAGACAAAGGCAGAGGATCACCCGTTGGGTGCCGAGGACAGAATTCAGTTACACCTCACCTTAATCTGGCCGGGTAAAACACCGGAAAAAAGGGGAACCACCCCACCGACCCGGTTTAAATCGGGAGCAAACGGAGGGGGATCCCCAAAACAGTGAATTGGTCACATCAGTTCACCCAAAATCACCATGTCGCGTGCATCCCCCCTGCCCCATCTCAAAAAGCGGGGGTTGGCACAATGTATTCAAACACCCTTCCCCAAAAGCCCCCCTTTGGGTTTTACGGACTTTTTTTTGGGATCAATTTGGGGTAACGGACTTTGCTACGCTTGGGATTTCCCCAAAGGTTTCGACTAAAATTTGCCCCGTTTTCGTAAATGTACGGGCTGCGGTCTCGTTTAAAAAAAACGTTGTTAAAATTTAAATTTAAAAGGGGAAAAATATGATATTATTTTCGGGGACTTACTCACAAAGTGTACATATCAGGAAAAAAGAGGGGGGTACGGGGAATTCATGTAACCTTTCACAGCACAAGTTGTGGACAGGTAATTTTTCCCGTAAAAATATTTTCAGTTACGAAGTACAAAGCTCAAGAAGAATTTGGCCCGTTAAAGTGGAAATATCACAGAGAAGACAGAAATTTTTTAAATATTTTGCCTAAAACTGCTAAAGGGAAAAAAACGAAATTTTTGAAAAATTAGAAAACGAAAAGTCAAATATTTTTCAGATAATTATTAGTATGTGGTTTAATTGGTTTAATAAGATTTAGATTTTTTTCCGGGAAAAACATACAGAAAACGCAGTAAGAGATTCTGTACGGGGTAAAAACCATAACTTTTTGGGTTGGGCGGTATTCCACCAAGGAAAAAGAATTTACCGGAGCAAAAAATCCCATTTTTGCAAGAAGACCGATATATCTTTATGATTCCGAACTTTTCGAAAAAAGTCTTCCGACCAAGAGCATGCTCTTTACCGGAAATTTTTAGTATAAAAGAGCCCCTGTTGGGAATTTTAATCATTCTTTACAAACGATCTGAGTTTGAAAATAAAATAAATGTTTTAATAATGATCACTTTTCATACGTAAATGAACTTTTGACTATCAAAGGAAGGGGAAGTTTGAAAAAAAAGTTTAAAAATTTTTTTCAAAACTATAGTAAACAAAAAAGTATGGTAAGAAAAAATACGTTGATAGATTTATAAAAAAAATTAAACGAGGAATGTTCAGTTTTCATCTGGGGCCAGACTGTTTTCAGGCTCAAGTGAACGCACCATTTGGGCACAGAAAATTGAAATATGGAAAATTATAAGGCACGGCTGACAGGTCAGAGCAAGAGTAAAATGGGTAGAAAAAGGGGGAAAAATACAAATATTTTCTCAGTCTTAAAAAATAAAGAGTAATTCTAAAAAAAGGAAAGGGTGTTTTAGATAAAAAAAATTTTTTAAAACAAATAAACCGAGAAATTAAAAAGAAAAAAGATTCTTTGCTGATTGACACAAAAAAACTGCAATGCAAACGTCTAGAAAGTAGATAACTTTTTGGGAGACGAAATTTGTTCCTCAATTTCGAGATCAAAAATTAGTTAAAGGTACGGGAAAAGAGAACTCCTTACGACAAAAAATTTTAAAAAGGAACATCACCTTTTTGACGTATTACGTCGGTTTTTTAAAGTCTTCTGGAACACATAAAAAAATTGCTCACCTGATTTTTAAAAACGCCGCTTTTGAAAAAGGGATCACTTTCACCTAAAAAAAAAGCAGTTATTATTTTTTTAAAAATAAAGGAAAGGATCACCGGGGAATGAATTAAAAAAACGGAGACCTATATCTCTGACAAATACTGATTATAAACTCTTGGCCAAATGCTTAGCTAACCTTTTGGGGCAGTAATACAAGTTCGTGGACGAAGATCAAGGGGGGGTATATTAAGGGGCGGGCGAAGGGCATTAGTTAGGCAAATGGATGTAATTGAGCAACTGAAGAAAATATAAACCTGGTGTCTACAAGTTTTGACTACACTCAAGCATTTATCGTTTTTAAAAAGACTTTATGATAACCGCTTTTAAAAAAATTTTGGTTTCGGGATGGTTTTATTAAAGGGGTTTTGAATAATAAGAAAATACTACGATTGTGGAATACTGTGGCGGTATCCACTTTTTCCCGGGTAGAAAACAGGAATTGTAAAGGTTGTCCATTTTCACCTTTGGCCTTTTGAATGAAAAGAAATTTTGCAATAAAAAATAAGATTTTGTCGAAAATTTTAAAAGGGGTTTGTTTTAGGGAGATTGGTAAAATTTTTTTTGGGCTACTTTAATTAAACTTGACTTTTGCGGATGATAAAATTTTTAATTTCTGAAGGTTTGCTGACAGCTGCAGCACTCAACTATTTTTGACTTTTCGTTGTTTCGGGATTGGAGATAAATCGTCACAAGCATGAAAGGGGTTTAGGAAGTAAAAAAAAATTTTTAAAGATGCTGGGATGGAATTTTTTGGAAAAAAAAGATTAAAAATTTTGCAGTAATTTTGCCCGGGTAGATTTGGGTTTTTGGTAATGGAAAACGGTGCAAAAATCGAAACATAAAAAGAATATTCATTTTTGGGAAAAACGAAATTTAAGTGAAAAGGGGGAAAATACTATTAAAAGACTTTTTGATTCCAAATTAGCTACGTCACAGGGGTTGGTAAATTTCCGACAATGTGCTTATAGAAATCAAAAAAAAATTTTTAGGTTCTATGGGGTAAGCAAAAAAGAATAAAAAGGTTTTAAAAATTAAGAGAAATATTAAAGTGTAAAGAATTTGAACGGGGGGGTTGAAAATGATAGATGCAGACAAAGCAGTCGCGTTTTTTTCTGCAAGGGTAAACGTTTGGGGAAGCCGGGGAAAATGAGAAGTGGGCCTTTAAACCGAAAAAGATTTTTTCTTCCCTTTGGCAGTAATTAGTGTCTTCTATGCAAAGTTTAAAAGGTGTCTTTAAAGGGGACATTTAGTTAATTTTTTTTTCGGAAAAAAGTGGTTTTAAAAACATGGTTAATCTTAAAAA
Organism: Conus ventricosus; assembly: GCA_018398815.1. Taxonomy (NCBI): domain Eukaryota; kingdom Metazoa; phylum Mollusca; class Gastropoda; order Neogastropoda; family Conidae; genus Conus; species Conus ventricosus. The sequence continues at coordinate 4,326 of JAFLJL010007178.1, read as the reverse complement.
GCATGAGGGGTCTTAGCATGTTCTTCCTTTTGGAACAAATTTGGTATTTAATTCGGGGAAATTTTTTTTCTTCCCGATTGGATACGAGGGGGTTTAATGAAAGTTCAGAAATTTTTTGGGCCCTTGGAAAGTTATCTTTTGCCTGAAAAATTAATAGGGGGAGACCACCCCCCAAACACCCAAAAATTAATGTAGTAAAACCCCGGGTGTTCCGACACTATGTTTCAAATATAAGTGAAGAAGACAGTGAACCGTTTTTTCAGATCCCCCTCTTTTTTAGAAGAAATTTATAACCCCTAAAGATTTTGGAAAAAAAGGGAGTGGGAAAACGGGAAACCCCGTGCCTTTTGCTTTTGGAAAAAAAAATTTGGGATAGAATTAAACAAAATATTTGGGGATCCCCGCTTTTTGTACAAAAAGGAAAACCCACTGAGGGGTGCGCAGTGGAAAATTTGCATAACTTTATCCCACTAATTTTATTTATGCAAAAAGAAAATACTGATGATAAAAAAAGTTCTTTTTTCCCTGACGAAATGATTTTATCGAGCATTTTTTTATGAAAGCCAACATTTTGTACTTTGGAAATACTTTGTCAATTTATACAGTAAGGCGACATTAAAGTATCCTTATCTTGGTTTTGTTCTTTTTTAAAGCAAAAAAAGGGATCGATATGATGCATGAACCCAAAGAAACTAATTATATATTTTTTATGCAAAAAAATGTGTAATATTGCTAAAAAAAATGAATCAAAATACCAATGTCCATGATATTTGAAAATCAGTTAAGTATCGGAAAATTTAGCAAAAACACATACAAAGGGAAAAAAGGAAAAAAAAAAAGTGTGAGAGGGCAAAAAAGAAAATAGGGAGGCTGGATGAGAAGGCTCTTCCTTTTAATGGTTGAAAGGTAGATTGAAAGATCGAAGATGGGTAGATAGCTTAGGGATAGACAGACGCAGAAACGGGGACAGAAGAGCAGACAGAGATTTATGGGAGTAGAGAGTGGGGTTGGGTTGGGGTGTAAGGGAGTGGGGGGGAGGGAGGGGGGGGGTTTGGCATAGCGGGGGAGGAAGACGGTAAGAGGTAAAGGGGGGATAGAGCCGAGGGAGAAAATTTTTTTATAATTTTTTATGTTTGTATAGTCCCATGTTAAATTTTAGGGTTTTTGTGTGTGTTGGTGTGTGTGTGTGTGTGTGTGTGTGTTTGTGTGTGTTGTGGGGTGAGCGCGCGCGCATGCGCGTGCGTGTGAGTGTGGGGTGGTGGTGTGTGGTGTGTGTTGTGTGTGTGTGTGTGTGTGTGTGGTGGGGTGGTGTGGTGCGGGGGGTGTGTGGATGGTCGCAAAATATTTGGGGGGGAATTTGATTGAGAAGGGTGGGAGATTCTGGGAAGTAGGGGAAGGGGTTGGGGCTAATAATGAACGGGGGGGTTGTCATTAGGTGAAGACGAATTTTGGTGATAGAGGGGGGGGGTGGGGGGGGGTGGGAGTGAGTTTTTTTTTGGGGGGGGGGGGGGGGGGGGGGGGGGGGGGGGGGGGGGGGGGGGGGGGATTTATAAAGAGGTAAGAAAAGAGTGTGCTCAGTTGAAAAACTAAAACCCTTTTAAAAAACTTCAGGTCGTAGTATTTTAAAAATTCCACCTTTGGTTACCCAACCCATTATGTTGAAATCCGTGATTGCCCGTTTAAGTCCTCCCCTTTCCCAAAATTTAAAGAAAAAATTCTCCTGACAACATAGAGCCAAACTCGATGTAGGTCTCTCTGATAGACCGGGAAAAGTGGTGGGAAAAAAAAAAAAAAAAAAAAAGAAAATGGGGGGTTGCTGGGGGTTGTGGGGACTGGCCGTGTTGTTGGGGTGTTGTTGGGACTGGGCCTGGGTTTTGTTCAGGGGACTGGCCCTGGTTGTTCAGGGGGAAGGGCCCGTATTGTTGGGGGTTGTTGGGGACTGGCCATGGGGTTTGTTGGGGGGTTGTTGGTGAGGCCCGGTTTGTTCGTGGTACGGCCAGGGGTTTTTTCATGGTGAAGGGCCCTGTAATTGGGGGGTTTTTTTTGGTGCTGGGCCCTGGTGGTTGGGAAAGCCCCTGAGTTTTTGGGGCTGGGCCCTGGGTTTTTTTCGTGGTGACTGGCCAAGGGGTTTTGGGGCCGGCCGGGGGGTGGCCATGGGGTTTTGGGGGTGTTGTTGGGACTGGCCATGGTTTGTTGGGGACTGGCCATTATTTTTTTGGGGCTGGCCATGGTGTATGGTGTTGTTCAAGGTGACTGCCCAAGGTTGTTGGTGACTGGCCAGGGGCGGCCATGGTGTTTTCGGGGTGTTGTTGGGGACTGGGCCTGGTTTTTGGGGGGGTGGCCATGGGGGTTTTTGGGACGGGCCTGGAGTTGCTGGGTGTTTGTTGGGGAATTGGCCTGGTGTTGTTTGGTGTTGTTGGTGATGGCCTGGTGTTGCGGTTTCTGACATGGGTTGTTGTGACTCCAAGGTGTTGTTCTGTGACTGGCCCGGGTTTTCGTGGGAAATGGCCATGGTATTTTGGGGTGTTTTTTGGGGATGGCTGGTGTTGTTTGGGACTGGGCCCGGTGTTGTTTTAATGAGACGGCCATGGTGTTTTTTAGGGCTGGCCATGGAGTTGTTGGGGGTTTTTTGTTCCCGCCATGGTGTTTTGGGGGACTGGCCATGGGTTGTTCGAACTGGCCTGGTGTTGTTGGTGACTGGCCTGGTGTTGTTCAGTGGTGAAGGCCATGGGGTTGTTGGGACTGCGATGGAGTTTTTTGTGGTGTTGTTGGTGACGGCCTGGAGTTGTTCGTGACTGTCCATGGGGTTTTTTGGGGGGGTTGGGACTCCATGGTTGTTGGTGACTAGCCCTGGGGTTTTTCATGACTGGGGAGGTCGGCCGGTGTTGTTGATGACGGCCCTGGGGCTGTTGTGACAGCCTGGTGTTGTTGGTGACCGGCCATGGGGTTGTTTTTGACTGGCCATGGCGTTTGTTTTTGCGGTGACCAGTGTTGTGGTGACTGCCATGGGGTTGTTGGGGTTTGTTGGGGACTGGGCGGTTTTTTGGTTGGCCATTTTGTTGTTGGGGGGTTGTTGGTTTATGGCCATGGGGTTGTTGAGGGTTTTTGGGGACTGGGGCATAGCTGTTGGTTTCGGCCCCGTTGTTGGTGGGACGGCCCTGGGGTTGTTGTGACTGGGCCCTGGTGTTTGGGGTGTTTTTAGTGACTGGCCCTGGTGTTGGGGGCCTGGTGTTGTTGTGATTTCCCTGGGGTGTTTAGTGGGGACTGGCCAGGGGGTTGGTCGTGACTGGCCCTGGAGATGGCCATGGATTGTTGGGACTGGCCATGGTGGGTTTTTGGTGACGGCCATGGTGTGGTTGTGACGGCCCCCGGTGTTTTTTTGGGGACTGGCCCTGGGGTTTTTCGTGATGGCCAGGTGTTGTTGGTGACGGGCCCGGTGTTGGGCGTGTGCATGGTGTTTGGGCGTGATGGCCATGTGTGGTGTCACTGCCAGGTGTTTGGGGTTTACTGGCCAGGTGTTTTATGATTGCCCTGGGGTTGTTCAGTGGGACTGGCCATGGTTTTTTAATGACTGGGCCCTGGAGTTGTTGGGGTTGTTTTAGTCTGGCCATGGGGGTTTTTTTTGGTGATGGGCCCTGGGGTTGTTGGTGACTACCATGGTTTGTTCGTTTGACTGTGATGTTTGGGCGTGAGCCATGGTGTTGTTGGGACTGGGCCGGGGTTGTTGGGGGGTTTTGGCGACTGGTATGTTGTTGTGGTGACTGGCCATGGTGTTGTTGGGGACTGGGCCTGGTGTTTTCGGCTGGCCATAGCGTTGTTCAGTGGGTGACGGCCTGCAGTGATCATTTGGGTTTTCACAGCTGACCATTGGGACATTTTTTGGTGACGGGCCTAACAGCTGACCATTGGTGTCATTTTGTGGGGGCTGGGTCGACACTACCTGGTGATATTTTTTGGTGACTGGTCCGACAGCTGACCATTGTGATCATTTTAAAGGGGCGGCTCTGACAGGATCATTTGGGTCTTTTTTGGGGACTCTTGGCAGTGATCATTTGGGGATTATTTTTGTGGTGACTGGTTGACACTTATCTCGGGGATCATCTCTTCCCTGAAATTTTGTGTACCATTTCTATTGTCTTGTTATTTTTGGTTTTGACCGTGAGGTTTTTTTATGAAATCTGGGTTTCCCTTTTTCTTGTCACTGTTAATAACAATTAAAAGCATTATCTTGTAATATGATTCTGCCGATGTCAGTTTCAAAATGAGGGTCTGCTGGCAGATACGACACAAACTTTAAAAAAAAAATTGCTAAAAAAAAAAAGGGCC
>JAFLJL010007177.1:2500-10863 GCA_018398815.1 Conus ventricosus | reverse complement strand
GCTTATTTTCTGTTTTTTTCCCCTCTTTGTAAAGACATCGGGAAGGGGGCCCTTTTAAAATCGGGGGTTTTGTTTTTCCCTCTTTGTAAAGACAGTTGTGGAAGCATGTCTGTTGTTTCCCTCTTTGTAAAGACAGTCATGGAAGGGCTTATCTGTTGTTTTCCCTCTTTGTAAAGACGATCATGAAAGGGCATGTCTGTTGTTTTCCCTCTTTGTAAAGACAGTCGTGGAAAGGCTTATCTGTTGTTTTCCCTCTTTTGTAAAGACAGTCATGGAAGAGCTTATCTGTTTTCCCTCTTTGTAAAGACAGTCATGGAAGGACATGTCTGTTGTTTCCCTCTTGTAAAGACAGTCATGAAGAGCTTATCTGTTTTCCCTCCTTTGTAAAGACAGTCATGGAAGGACATGTCTGTTGTGTTTCTCTTTGTAAAGACAGTCATGGAAGAGCTGATCTGTTGTTTTCCTCTTTGTAAAGGCAGTCATGGGAGGACATGTCTGTTGTTTTCCCTCTTTGTGAAGACAGTCATGGAAGGACATGTCTGTTGTTTCCCTCTTTGTAAAGACAGTCGTGAAAGGGCATATCTGTTGTTTTGGTTTTCCATCAAGACAAGACTGTTTCTCTCTTTGTAAAGACAGTTCTGGGAGGGCTTTGTGCAGTGTGTAAAGACAGTTCTGGAGGGCTTTGTGCAGTCGGCTGGGTGAAAAGATGCTGGGAAAGAAGAGGGAACACACCTGCTTGACAGGTGCTTTTCTACCCACCAGTCTTATCTCTGTCTTCTCTCTCTCTCTGAGTCTGTCTGTCTGTCTCTCTCTCTCTCTCTCACTCTCTCTCTCTCTCTCTTTGCTTTCACTCTGCCCCATGACACAGTGATTTTTTTTCCCCTTAAAGAGGAGGATTTTTTTTTTTTTAAATGAATGGTCTGATCCCCTCCAGGTGTCCATTCCTGCTCTGATAACTCAGAAACACCAGTCCGTATCAGCCTGACAAAACTGTGTCGCACTGTGGACGAGGCCAGAGTCTATGCTGCCGAGTTCACTCTGCTGCAGCTGGGAGTTCCATTTGAAGTAAGTCGTGGCTGTCCGTTATCTTGTGACACTGTCTTCCTTTGTTGTGTTCAGTAACATTCTAATGCATGTGTTAACCCTTTCAGTGCCTCTGACTCTGTGCATCACATTTCGTTTTAGAGAAAACTGATGTTGGCTGAGCAGTAATGGCTGGCACTGCTTCTCGGGTTTTCTTTTAAATGCAGTTAGAAACAGGGAAAAAAATTTTAATCTTTACATTGAAATGAAATGTGATATGCGTTCGGTCTTTTGATGCTTGGACAAACTGGAACATTATTTATTCTTTGCATAACTCTGTCTTTAAATATAAAGCATGAAAAAAACCGTGATTTTTTCCCCATTACTCCGCCACTCTCCCATGCCTATAAGAAAGATTACCCCTTGCCTAGCAGTCCAATGCATAATCACAAGCTGATATTCTGATAATAGTGAATATGCACCTTTGCCCAATTCCTGTTTGGGTACAGGCCAGGAATGACTTGCTGTTGGGGCGTTGGTTGATTGGAAACGGGGGGTGTTGTGTTGATTGGAAACTTTTGACTCACAGTAGATAACAATCCAGTAAACATGTCTTCCTGTCATGTATATGGTCAATATTCATCATAATGTATGGGAAAATGCGAGATGTACCCCTGACTTGTTGACGGGCACTCTGAATTCTACGTTGAATGTGAGACTGGCGAAAATGTTGAAAATTCCTTGCAACAGACAAAGAAAATTGCTGGAACAATGTATTGTTTTGGGTCAGGTATTAAAGCCAAGCTGGATTTGGTTTCCCTTAACTCAGATGCTGTTTTTTAATGGGTTTATGTTTGGGAAATAGTAGCTGGGAATGGTTAAATGATTTATTTAACAAATCTCGTGTGAAATAGTTTGCGTGGAATGGTTAATGATATAATTTAACAAATCTCTTTTTTGGTAAGTGTGTTTTCTGGTGTCCTAAGGGTTAACGTAGGTCTGTCCTCCCCTTCTTTCCCCAGCATTTTTTCTGCATATTAAATATTGTGTGTGTGTGTATGTTTAATTTGAGATAATTCCTTTTTTGTGTGTATGCTAACAGACAAGTTGCCAGTTAGCATACACTATTGAAATCATGCAGATTTTTTATGTAAAACTATGTTGCTGCGGGAGAACTTCCCCCAAAGAGTGGGGGCACTTTCTTCTTCATCAGCCCAGCGAGAAGTTGCCATGTGTGCCCACATGACGCGCTGGTGTTTGGGGTACACCGGGGTGTGTTGTGTGGCACACTGCGCATGGGCTAAATTAGATTGAGCCATGTAGCTTTTTGCTGATTGAATCAAACAAATGAAAAAACAAAAAATGAAAACAAGAGCACACACAAACACACCACGCACACACGCTCTCTCTCTTTTCTCTCACTCTTGCACACCCCACTCTTCTCTCTCTCTCTCCTCTCTTCTCCTCCCCTCTCTCTCTCTCTCTCTCCTCTCGCGCGCACACACACACACACACACACACACACACACAACACACACAGAGTTCAACATGCTGTTTCATGTTTGAAGATCTTGAAATGGTGGTTTTTGTTAAATATATCGGGGCATGAACAAGACTACAGAAAAAATTTTTAAATCAAGGAAAAAGGGATACAAAAATGGTTGAAATGACAAGCGGAATACATTAAAAAATTTAAACAATCCCAAAACAAATGAATTAAAAACAAGGTAACTGATTTAAAGTAAAATAGCTTTTTGTTTTTTTTCTGTGAAGGGAACTTGTCTTTAGTTTTTTTAAATTTTACTCTGTATTTTGTTTGCACTGCTGAAAGAACTTGCACATAATTTGTGAAAAGCTTAAATATGGTCATATTGGTCGGCCAGACTACAGGCAGCATGACTTGTTTATTTACCTGTTGGTCTGTTTATTCACTTGTCACTTTGGTTTTTTGCTTTTTTCATAGGCACAATCTTGTGTCAGTGTCAGCGTAGTGGGTTATTCTTAAATGGTTTTGTTCCTGTTGGGGAAAAAAATGCCAATAGCTTTTTTTGTTGAGTAAACCAGTTTGTTCTGCTGGCACATGACATAGATCTGTGTAAAATCTCCTTGCAGAGAAGAATCCGACATCAAGACTTCAAACAACATGATCTTTCACCATAATAATGATAATGTGGAAAGTAGTAGCAATAATAAAAACAGAATGATAGTTAATGAAAAAAAAAGCGCTGCAAGTAACAGTTTATGTTTTAAAAACATGCTTTTTACAGAGAATGACACCAATACTTCAGATGCATGTTGTCATATATCAATAATAGTAATAGTGTTTATGTTGATAAATATAGTAATAATAATGATAATAATAGTAATAATGATAGAAGCGCTGCAAGTAACAATTTATGTTGTTTAACCAACGAATTTCCCTTGGGTAAATTCCCTGTGTGTGTGCGTGGGGTTGCGTGCTTTGCGTGCGTGCGTGCATGCGTGCGATTACTTGTAAAATTGTAATGTAATTTTTATTTTTCAACCCTACCTGATTCTCCTGTTTGAAGAATTTGTTAAAAGTCTGAAATGTTGAATGTGCACATTCACATTGCCTTTGCTCCGCTCACACACCAGTCTTCTGGAGTTAAAAGTGCCCACATTGAATGGAAAACTCGCCTGTTCAACTCTTGAAGGAAGCGCTTGACCTCTGGTGTGAATATTTGTATGTAAGCGCTTGAGCTCTGGTGTGAAGAATTGCAATAAGTTCCCATCATTATTATCTTTATTGATATCTTATTTTTAGTGGGAGAGCTAGAGACAAATCTGGCATACTTCGACATTTCCCTAGAGGCCAACGTTGCTGTCTTCATGTGGACTTGATTTTCTCATTTTTATTCTACTGTAGAAAATTTGTATTGTGCATACATATTCAGAAATGTGGATCTGAAAATTAATTTCTCTGTCATCCTCTTCTTGACAGAGAGAAATTCTTGATAGAGAAAAAAACCATTTATGATGCTTTAGAGTTCTATGGGCGGGTGACTTGAACATTTCACTGCAGAGCTATGTTCATGAGTTTGAACACTTAAATTTTAAGATTTTTACAGCTGGGAAACTTCGTCCTCCCTGCATTGAAGGTTTAAGGGATGACAAGAGTAGTGAAGGTGAGGATGGTAGCTTTTCCCCAATAACGTGCCTAGGTACTTTTTGTGAACTTCTAGCAGTTCACTTCCCAACTGCCTCAAGGGTCTTGTAACTCAAGCCTAGGTAGTTTCAGTTTAAAATTTGCAAACTATACCACAAGTTTCTGAGTAAATGCAAACTGTATGTAATTTTCTGAGTAAATGCAAACTGTATGCAAGTTTCTGAGTAAATGCAAACTGTATGTAAGTTTTTGAGTAATGCAACTGTTGTAAGTTTCTGAGTAAATGCAAACTGTACGTAAAGTGAAGCATCAGTTGATGATCATAAAATGCATGGCTTGCAGCCCAAAGATTCTAAGTGGTAAATACTTGTTTGAGGTTACTACAACCTGCCTCGCAGACTTCGAATTTTGCCTGGAGGTTGTCTGGATGTCCAACTTACACTGACGCTGCAGAAACTGGACTGATGTTTGGTCACTGTGGGCCAAGACGTTACAAAGACATTTATGGTCCCGAGGAATGTTTTAAAAATGAAAATAAAGTCAGTGATGGTATATTGCAGAAATGGAGAAAAAACAAAGACTCAGTTTACAAAGGCATTTAGGGCCTGAGGAACAAAGAGGGAGGGGGGGGGGGGGTCATGCTTTAAAATAAAAATAAAAAGTTAGTGACGGTTTATTGCAGAAATGGAGGGGGAAAAAAGGACTGAAGCTTTTCTCAACACAGAAATGTAAACAAAAATGCAGGGGACACCAAAAGTAAAGAAAAGAAATAAGTGTTTGGAATTATAAAAGAAAAGCTTTTTAGTTTGAGACATGATGCTGTGTATGGTACTTCTCTCTACACTCATGCGTGCAGTAGTCCATGATACGGGGAAACAGGCTAAATGCTAGCTGGCAACCAGCTTCAATAATCAATCAAAGCACTCTCAGAAAAATCTGGGGGCAGTTGTTGGTTTGGTGTGTTTGTGTTATGCATTTGTCATATAAAATAAAATAAAAAGTTTGCAAACAAAATGGGTTTTGTGCTTTTCAGATTTTTTTAAAAGTTGAAGTGTGAACTTGAAATGGTGCCAAAGAATGGGACGTTGTCACATGGCATACTCCGTGCAAAGTTTTTCAGTGCTAAAAAGTCCAGGCACTTCAATTCAGCAAGAAAATGAAAGCTAATACGTAGGGTATTCTATTGAATAAAGGGACAGGAATGAAAAAAATGTGTCGTCTGGAATTTTAAAGCAAACAAAAATAATTCTGTCGTAAGTAAAGTTACTTTTGTTTCTGTATTCAACTACTGGGTAAAGGGTTTATTAGTGGCAATACACACTGTGTTCGAGTGACCAAAAAATATTTGAAGATACCAACTTAAGGAGTAAACTGGAGGATTTTTTCAACCTCGATTGGCTTCATTTCCATGTGTAACTTGAGGAATGGCGGCCAAGAAACATGTGAGTGAACTCAAACCCGCTGGAAATAACGTTTTTAAGCATGACATAGTGTCTGAAATTCCATGCATGGGGACCTTCACCCCCATCACGTGAACCAATAAACTTTTATTTGAGAGAAACTGGTTTTCATTACTCGTTCCTTTGAATGTAACACAGCTAGGGCCGTGTCCGATTCACTGCACACAATGGAGTTTAACTGTTCACTCGGGGCTCCATTGTTCTTAAAAATGATTAAGTTTTGCTATTTAATGGTCGTTATTGCACACATATGTTGTGAATTGGTGAGATTATTCGCAGTCCGCTTACACAGAATCAGAGTGAAAGCAAGAGTCATGCACAAAACCCCTTTCCCAGTATCATGGACATGCACCCCATATTTCTTCCAAGTCTTTATAGGGGGGTGGTAGGTCTGGATGAACCATTGAAAAGTAAGGAGTGATTAATAGAATCTTTCATCTTTTTTTCCTCTGTCAGTATTGTAATTGTTATTGATATTTCTGTTGTTTGTGTGTGTGTGTGTGGTGTGTGTGTGTGTGCGTTGTGTGTGTGTCTGTCTCAGTAGCTTTGCTTGCTGTTATTTGAGCCTTCAGATTGGGGCTTGCTTGATCATATAGCATAAAAGAAATGTTGTTGCCTCATGATATTGCTGCTTACTTTTTCGGGATTCCAGAACTACAAGTCTTTTAGCCAAAATGGGATCAGGTAGGCTAGTTACTTTAATGCCTTTATCTATCAGAAGCAAATTTTAACATTCAATATTTTGAACGTTAACACTTTTTGAAGACAATAACACTTTTTAAAGACAAGTCTCGGACACTTTTGCAATTTCCTTTGATTAAAGAGGTATCGGTCACATGATTTGAATGACCTTGGTAATGTAAAAAAAAACAAATGCATTTAATTAAACACGGATCCATACTGTGTCAAGCAAAATTGATGTGCAAAACCTCAATCGGCCAACCTGTCATTGGTCTTAGTGCTGGTAGGGGATGACATTCAGTCCCATGAAGTTTTGAGCAGTGTATTGTATCACTTATTACTAGCTCCAGATTTTGAAGAAGCATTGCAGCTGAGTTTTGATGACCAGCACCAAAGACAGTGTAAAACAATAGCACCTGAGAAATGGACTTGACCAGTGCATGCCTGGGCATTTCCTTCTTTATTGCATGGACATTGTTTATAATCTCTCCACCCCCTTACTACACAAACATGGTTTGTCAGTTTTTTTTACCCCCAACTGACCACTTGATTGCATCTGCAAACGTGCTTATCAGCAGGGACTTTTAGTAGAATAGTTGACAACAAATCACCAGTGTTTCGTTTCATGGTAATGATAAGACCACACACACAAAAAAAAGGTATGTTTGTTATCTTTCCATTGATGCGTATGATGCTGGACTTTTCTGTCTACAGGCTGGGCATTGATTTGAAACTGGTGGTGGGTTTTTGGCATGAATACTGGTTAACTTTGCAAATGTATTTGTTGTAAAGATTTGGGCAGATCAAGGTCCTGAATGTGACAGAAATAGTACATTGTACTTACTGCATGGTCATCTTGCATGACCTCTTTATGAAAGAATGCCCAAACTGATCAAGTATGCGTTTTTTTTAAAAGTAGTTTTCTTTTTGTTATACCTCTTTGTCTTGTAAGTTTAGGAAAAAAAAAAAAAACTCTTTTCAGAATATATATTCTGGTTTTTGTTTTTGTGCAATAGTGAAGGGGCCACAATTGATAAGAAGCACATGTCTTCTTCCCACAGCGATGCAGGCAGAGCAGTTCAGCTCTGGGTTTTGGCCTAGTTCAGAAAGATGCGGCACGAGAGGTTAATCACAATAATAAGTACTAATCCCACAAAGCATCCTTTTAACTTTTTGGGAAAATTTACTCAAACCTTTTTTGAAAATGTGCGTATGCCATATGCACTCCACACGCGTGCCACACATACACAGACAATGTGTGCGTGAGTGGTGCATGCACACACATATGCCTGTGCACTCACTTGCAAAGATGAGCATGGATGCGCGCGGGCACATGCACGTACCACACACACACCAACCCCACACACACACACACACACACACACCACACACACACACACTTAACCCCTTGACTGCCCTGGCACGAACGGCGTTCGAGATGGTTTCGGGAAAGCTTTTGCCCTTGAACGAACGGCGTTCGAGATAATTTCATCATCAAAATTCGGCGATTTAAAGAAGGGAGGCAAGGAGAAAAAATGGTTTAAACGGTTGCAGGGACCCTAAGGACGGTTTCTTCCCTTTTGCGGGGCAGTGACTGACCGGCTCGCGTCCATTCGGTCAATAACTTCGGCAAAGTTCGGAGTGTTATTCTCGGTTGAAGATGGCGAGTCGAGCAGGCAGTTCGATCAGGCGCGTGCCGTTTTCAAACGATCTTTAAAGCTCTTGAAGTGCTTCAAGAAGTTATCCGAGACCGTGAAAGCGATGACGAAGACTTCAAAGAAGTGGAGTGAAACGATTTTGGAGGAGGAATAAAGTGATCACAATCAACACCACCCTTTGCTAACGGAGTTGGTTTGATGCGAAGCTGACCCGACTTCAAACCGAGCGATACCCGGGGCAAGTGGGGCTGAATCGGAGAGTGACGAGCCGATTTCCGTGTTTTGTCGAGTGCCCCCTCCCCCCTTCGTGAGAGGTCGGGGGGAAACAGTCGGGAAGGGGAGGGGGTTTCGGACAACGGCGAGGGTCCAGTCTGAGGGGGCGTGGCAGAGGGAAAAGGGCGAGGCGCTCGTCAG
>JAFLJL010007176.1:0-5000 GCA_018398815.1 Conus ventricosus | reverse complement strand
TCACCATGAGAATGACAGTGTAGCAATACTCCCCTGACAGCAGTCACATGAGAATGACAGTGTAGCAATACTCCCCTGATAGCAGTCCCCATGAGAATGACAGTGTATCAATACTCCTCGAGTTTAACGTTTGAGGAATATATATTTGTCGATAATGTACCTGTCTGTGTTGTATTAAAAAGAACGTCTGCATTTCTTCACACCTTGCTGTGTGTGGTTATTCGTATTTTCTCTCATAGAGAGACTTTGTTCGTTTTTATCGATGTGCGCTCTCTCAAATAATGTACTCTCTCTCTCTCTCTCTCTCTCTCTCTCTCTCTCTCTCTCTCCTCTCTCTCTCTCTCTCTCTCTCTCATACTTTGCAGTCAAATACCTCCTTCCAACAGGACGGTAGACAGGTTTTCGACATTGGTAGGAGATCTGAGTTTATGCTTATGCAAGTGGATTTTGAGGTGCCTCAGGGTTCTTTCCTGAGACCCAGCCTTTTTTGACTGTACATTGGTGGGCTGCATGCAAATACTGTCCTTTTCCCTACTTCATGCTCATGGACTGCCATCAGGACTGTCCTTTTCCTATTTAGTGAATCCGAATCTGAGTAAGAACTACTCCCCACCCAGTGCCAAACCACTCCCTGGGCATGGTCCCGGGATACTCCATGGAGTGAATATAGACACGTGCCCAGCCTGACCCGCCCCAAGTGACAGGGGGATGGAGATGGGCATGTGCCGACATTCACTCCCTGTGCTGTTTTCCATCATGCCCTAAACACTCAGCTAGGAGTGGTGTTGGAATAGGGAGAACAAAGGGGAAGGGGGGGGGGGGGGGGTACTTCTGGCTTAGATCCAGAATCACTGTCCACTTAAACTCCGATGCAATGTGTCCTAGTTGTTCTTCTTTTGTTCCCCATTTGGGACACTGTTGGAATTTTGAAGGGGAGCATTGTTAGAAAACAATGGGGAAGTTGGTGAGGGATTAGTACCCAGGTGGTGAGTTTGGTTCCGTGCCTATTCTCACCCGCCGGAAAGTGAAAATGGGCGTGCAGTAACTACCGAACATTACACAGGACCATAGAAACTGTTGGAAGGCAACTGAGGGAATATGGGAATAACATTAAAATGTAGTATTGAGGGGGGGGGGGGACAATGATTGTGTGTGTTGAAAGCTGGGATCTGCGTCTGTTCTCAGTTACCCAAGATGGTGATTGGCGTTTGGGTGCACCAGGAATGAGGAAGAGCGAGGATGTCTTTCACGACTCCCTTTCGAGGGTACTTATCGTGGGGATATATTATAGCCTGTTTTGCGGATAGCGACAGACATCGAGCAACGAGGATGGCCTGACGTGGTAATCAATGGGAATACTAGGGAGACCTTACAGGATTACGAGATAACCACGGCTCTCTGTAGATGGTCGGTATAGGGAATGGCATGCGTGAGGGCAAAGGACTGGTACACGCATCACACGTCTCTCTCTCTCTCTCTCTTCTCTCTCTCTCTCTCTCTCTCTCTCTCTCTCTCTCTCTCTCTCTCTCTCTGTCTCGTCTCTCTCTGTCTCTGTCTGTCTCTCTCTCTGTCTATCTCTCTCTGTCTGTCTGTCTGTCTCTCTCTCTCTCTCTCTCTCTGTCTCTCTCTCTTAGACATACAAATACACACACGTCGCACACATGCACTTCTGCCACACATCGCACGCACGCACGTCTCTCGCGCCGCCTACACATACACACAACACACAACCCCACACACACACACACACACACACCACACCACACACTAGCTACGTGCACACACAAGAGAGAGAGAGAGAGAGAGAGAGAGAGAGAGGAGAGAGAGAAGAAGAGAGAAGAGAGAAGAAAGAGAGAGAGAGAAAGAGAGAGAGAGGAGAGAAAGGGAGAGAGAGAGAGAGAAGAGAGAAAGAAGAAGAGAAGAAGAATGAAGAAGAAGAAGAGATGAAGAAAGAAGAAGGAGAAAAGAAGAGTGAAGTATCAACACAACATGTACTGCAGATAATACTAAAAGACGCAGTCTATAACATCGTTGGCGTCAATCCGCACAGTTGTAAGCCTCATTGAATGCTACAAACCATGTCTTTCAGTACTACCTAATGGGTTCACCAACAGATTCCTTCTTGATGGCAGAAGTGTAACATGTTGTGGGTGTTTATCACAAATTCACTGACGGTGGTAAAGATCGCTCCCTCTCTGGACTGTGGCAAAATCCGACGTTGGGGTTTGAACCAGGAGAGCCCGCACCCACTGGAAGGATGCGGTGGCGCATTTCGGAGATGGGCGCTCACTGACAGCAGGATCCACGAACAAGCAGCTGTTGTCGTCGACAGGGGGGCTTAGTAAACGTATGCTGAACAAGATCAGGTACCACGTAACATCGCTGAAGTGACTCAGCAACAGGGCAGTATCTCCTCTGGTGGAGCGCGACAGGACGACCTGGTATTAACTGCTGTCTATGGATTACCGGTGTTTGAGCGGGGTACAACCAGCCTAAACAGGCCCGAGAGATACAGACGTCTGCAGAATTAGTCAGGAAATCTGAGCTAACTCTCAGAGACGCATCTAACAAGTGGATGAAACTCGACCGTGTGGTCCAGTCTTCCCAGCTGAGCCCGATGCACACTACACTCTGAGCTGGAGCCGGCCGGGACGAAAACATTCCGCAAGTAAATGACTCTGATGGGAATTAAACCCACGACCTCATGGTAGGAATCCCTGACGCTAGCCACTGCGCCACGGTGGCTGGTCGCAGCGGAAGGACTTTATCCACAAGACCGCTGGTCCCTCTCGATGATCCTCTAAATGTTGTGGCTCATGCCATTTGTTGTAGAATATTATGGTTTGCATTATTTGTATCAAGACATGTGCAACCTCTGAGTAGTTTCCTTTTCTGTCACTTAAACACTCTTTCGACTTGTTTCTCTCATGTGTCCATCGTCTGTATCATACAGAATGTTTCTATCAACTCAAAGGCATGTGTGACATAAACATAAATGCGCGCAGCAATCATTGTCATGAAATACATATATATGAAAAAACAATCTTGTATCGCCCACTTTCTAACATCAAACCACACATAGAAATCCCTCAAATAGGCAACTCGCGTCTTCTGGATTGTTTCCAGGCAGATGTGTTTTCAGTCTGTCTCTTCTTTATTTCATACTTGATTTTTGTTTACATAGCTCAGTTGTTTTTATTACTGTAACTTCCCTCATTTCTGGATGTGCTACCAGCAGGGCTCTTGACGCATGCGCAGATAAATTGTCATCATTATCTTAATCATAGATAACGACATGTATATTGCAGGTTTGTTTATTGCTCGCTGCGTGTTTTCTATTCAGTCGTGTACTCGGATATGCCGACGCGGATTCCTACAGTTGTTCCCAAACCTGTTCCACATACACAGGGCCATTACAGTACACACAATCCGGACTCACAAGCAGAACCGTAAGACAGATCTTACGTCACCAGCGTGCCGATCCCAATTGCTTTTCAGTCTAATACCTGGGAGATCCAGGAAGGGAAGGGAGGGGAGGGGAAGGAGGGAGGGAGGTGGCTGGGGTGGGAGTTACAGCTTGCATTGTGGGAGACAACAGAGAGTCAATGGGGGGTGGGGTGGGGGTGGGGGGGCACACGTGACCAAAGACAAAAAATCAATGACAGAATTTGAGAGACAGCTGACAGAGAAGTAAATGGTTCGGTGCTATTTGTGCGGAGGTGGTCAGTGGTTCAAACGAATACTGAACGGGAATTATGTTTCCCCAATATGTAACAGCAGATCTCACTCTCTCTCTCTCTCTCTTCTCTCTCTCTCTCTCTCTCTCTCTCTCTCTCCTCTCTCTCTCTCTCTCCTCTCTCTCTCTCTTGAGTATTCATCTCTCTCTCTCTCTCTCTCTGCTCCCCTCCTCTCTCTCTCTCTCACACACACACACACACACACACACAACACACACACACACACACACACACACACACACACACACACACACACCACAAGACACACACTAAAAGCACGCACGCAGCACGCACGCATACACACATAAACACACGCACGCATGCACACACACACACACACACACACACACACACACACACACACACACACACACACACACACACACACACACACACGCAGCACGCACGCACGCACACACACACATACGCGCATATACACACACGCACACACGGTGACAATGAGAGACCGTCTAACAAACATACAAAGACCGTGATAAAGAGACAGACAGACTGACAGACTGACAGACGGACTGACAGACAGATAGACAGAGACAAACAGAGACAGATGTAAGAAAAAGAGAGGAGAAAAACAAATTTAAAAAAAAAACAGAGAAAAAGAAGAAAGACAGAGAGAAAGAAAGAAAGAAGAGAAAAAAGAAAGACAGAGAGAAAGAAAGAAAGACAGAGAGAAAGAAAGAAAGACAGAGAGAAAGAAAGACAGAGAGAAAGGAAGAAAGACAGAGAGAAAGAAAGAAAGACAGAGAAAGAAAGAAAGACAGAGAGAAAGAAAGACAGAGAGAAAAGAAGAAGACAGAGAGAAGAAAGAAAGACAGAGAGAAAGAAAGAAAGACAGAGAGAAAGAAAGACAGAGAGAAAGGAAGAAAGACAGAGAGAAAGAAAGAAAGAATTAAGAAAGAAAAGACAAAAACACAGAAGAAGTGTTAGGAACCAGGAGGGGAGAGGGGAGTAATGGTGTGGGGTAGGGCATGAAAGTTGTAGGAAGGGGGTGGGGGGGGGGGGGCTGCTTTTCGGCTGCTTTACGTCATTCGTGCCTTTTGCAGATTGTCTTTGTCTTTCCAGGTTTGTTTTGTTTTGTTTTGTTTTGGCTTCCTTATGATGTTCTTACTCGTTTAGCTCTACGCTTACGTACTTCCATATCTAAAAAACTTACAGATAAAACAAATTGTAGGGGGAAAAAAAAGAAATCTACTGTTCGTTTACAACTCAACCACGTATTAAGAAAACAAAAACAAAGAAGACAAA
>JAFLJL010007175.1:0-23398 GCA_018398815.1 Conus ventricosus | reverse complement strand
TTTCTATCCTTTTCCTCTTGCCTAAATTGTTATCATCTGCATCAGCGAGTTTATTTTTTTCTGCTTCTATCTTTCTATCTAGCTTATTAAGTTCTGCTAGATTGAGATTTAGATGCTCCCTTACAGTTGTAAAAGCATCCTTAAGACCCCGGAGGTCACGCATAGGCAATGGAGAATCATTAATTGTTTTTAACTGTGTCTCCTCACTTAACTCGTCTCAATTTCTGCTATTAGTTCATCTGCTGTTCGATTTAATTCTTGAAGAGGTATGTTTTGTATTTCAGATTGTAGTTGGCAATTCTTGCCCTAAGTTCTGTAAAAGACTAACAGCCTCAGGCCTTAAACGTCAATAAAGTTTAATTGCCTTCGGTCAGCAGTAGGGAGATCTCTAAGAATTGTGGCCCTGCTTAAAAACTGGGTTGGGTCCGGCTTTGCAGTAAGCCGTACACTCTTTCCTTTACTGGTTCTTACATACAAATGATTATTTTATCTGTTGAAAAATCAGAAACCCTAAGCGCTTCTGGCTGCTCTCGCCCCATATGGCTATATAATGATTCAATTCTATCTAGCAATCGTATTTGGCTTAACCTACTCCTTGGCCTGCTGATGCTCCTTCAAGCTCTTCTTGCAATGAAGGGCCTAGTTCGTTTCATCTTCTTCTTCTTCTTCAATAGGATCAATTGCGTCAAATCTTCAGCCATATTTTTTATTTATAATTCTTTTTTGTTTTATAAAAAATGAACTCATACAGTTGTGACCTCGACCCATACAGAAAGAGAAGGAACCCCATGGGTAAAAGGCATAAGGCAGACTGTAATTAGTGTAAATACTCCATCAACAGTTCAGCCTGGACAAGATTTAATAGTTATGTTCCCCGATCTTGGCGCTGACGATGTTATAATGCCAGGCACTGCTAAACTATCATTCAAAATAGATATTACATCGGCAGATCCTAATGCTACTGTTGTTGCTAATTTAGGCAGAGCAATCGTTAATCACATAGTAATCAAACTGGGTACAGAAGTCTTTGTACTAAACGAGGCAGACATTTTTGCCCTCTATTCGATCTATGGCTGCCTAAAAAAGAAAGAAAAGAGAAAGTTTATCAGGGAATACAAAGCCCAACGGCCTCAAGCACAGGCTTAAAGCGGAGGGATGCAAAGAATGTGTTAAAGATGAGGCAGTAGCAGAAGCATTAGGCAACAGATTCTGCAATCCCTCTAGATTTTGAGCTGTTAAAGACGCATATGCCATATTACCAAGGTGCACTAAAAGAAAAACTTACTTATCATCTAACATTTAATCCTAGTGGTTCTGTCGTTCTGTCAGAAGACCCCTTAGCTACATACGCGGTCAGCGACATTTCATCTGAGTTTGATGTTGTTACTAACCCTGGACTGGCTAGAACAATCTTAACCAGTATAAAAGTAAAACGGTTATTTATTATGAAAACGTTATGCACGCCATTACAGAAAATAGAAACAAGCGAGACACTCTTTGGAACATACATCTAAATCAGGCTCTGAAAGTCTTTAAAAGGAATTTTGTTATTATTTACTGAAGAAACAACCCTTTTCAGAGAGAATCAGAAGTGTTTATAATCCAAAAATTGAGAAGGTTGACTGTGTAATAAATGGCAGTCTGATCGGCTGTAGTCAGGCGGGACTTTTACCTCACCAACACTTCGATGAAATAAGAAAGTTGTTCGCTGGAGGCAGGAAAGGGAGCCTGCAGTTGAACGCGTATAAAAAAAACCTTCGCCTTTATGATGTAAGGCTCGAAGAGACTACTTAATAAGTAAATATGGGCTGTGGTTAGATTATTAGATCTACATTCGGACAACAGATTGTTTGGAAGTGGAGAAAGGATAGGACAAGATGGTATCAAAATAATTAATTCGCAGAAAGCAGACGGAGACGCCCCAAGACAAAGCAAGTTTTTATGGTTTTTGATGCTCATTAAACATTGAAGAAAACAGTTTAAAAGAACGCAGCTCATTAAAATACAGAAGAAATATTCTAATAAAAACGAGATGGATAGCTAAAGTATTCTGCCAAAGATCACTGCACTGTTCTCTTATCTGCGGAGATTACTGTGTGGAAAAAATGTTCTTCGTACTTGATTTTGTTTACAAACAATATCCAGGTTATCAATACGAGCACATTGTATATTCTGCAACAACTATTAAGCACACAAGTCTTAACAAAGAAAGGAAGAATAATTGACAAGACGAAATATAAATTTTAGTTGATCCTAGCGCCCACTGAGCGACTTTTTAGACATTACCTATAGACTATTTGAGGGAAGCTGAAACCGCAGTTTTATTATTGATGACTGTACAGCTGAACGAGACATTGTTAAAAAAAAGAAAAGCTCTGTCAACGCTAGCCTTTAGTGGGCGCCACGCCCTAGTTTCCTGTTTGTGGCTCTTAACTCTCAAATAAAATGCTGTCTTAAAAGACTTTAGATCGCAGTTAAAAAACCGGTCGTAATATTTTACACTAAGGACAAAGAAAGTTTTGAAGAATGTTTAAGTGAAGAATTATATAATAAGGGACAAAGATAAGCTACAAAAAATAAAAGAGCAGTTAGAACAATCTAAGCACGCTAAGATATGCTTACGGACTGACCCCCCAGTTCGGATACGTTGTTTATTGTAGTTTTGTTTATTGTAGTTGTTTAACAATTTGTTTATTATAATTTTAATAATCAAAAAATGATGTCTCGAGGGCCAGAATCAAAAGCGCAGCTAGCTCCTAAATGCACTGCAGTAGAGCTAAAAGACCTAGCGGACACAACCGAGTTTGATCTAATAGGAGTGCCAGGAAATGTTTATGGATTTGAGTACACAGATGACGGGGTTTACAAACGAACAGAAATTGAAGATAAAAAACGACAGCAGCATCCTGCCTAGAAGAGATAAGAAATTTAAGAGCAAACGATTTTGGCAAACGTGAATACAAACTTCATAAAAGAGAGAATGCTTGGGCGTTGCTTCCTGAAATTGACTGGAATTTAAAGTTTGAACTACGAAGCCCCAATGTATACTATGATAAGAACAATTTTAGAAAAGCCTTAAATGCAGGACCCATTCTTGTTAGCCTGGTTCCAGGAACACAACAGAAAAAGCAGATTGAAATAACTAAGCGAGGTTCTGAATATGTGCTACAGAGAAGCAGTCCTTAGCTGAAGTGGGGGGCGACACCGTAGGCTTACAATTTACCCCAACGCTAGAATCACTACCTAGGCAAATGACGATGATTTTTCGCTTATTTATTACTCGAGGGAGAGCGATACTAGTTTGCCAGAACATGCCTTTGTTAGAGGCATACAAATAAAGGCTGAAAACTTGGATGCCCCTTTTAAGCTCGTTATTGTTATTACTAAAAACGGAGATGAAATAAACGCCCTTGCATCATCTGACAAGGTTACTGTGATGGTTGACAAAGACAAACTAACAGTACTCGACTTTATTTTCATTAAGTATGTTGATTTTATTGCGTTTTACTCTGTTGATGAAGTGCTGCCAGAAAGATTACTAAGAAGATATATATAAGATTAATTAATAAAAATAATCTTATTTAAAAATGGAGTATAGCAGTTAGGATAGAGCAAATACTGAACTTCGAAAGGAAATTAAAAGCAGCGACTTGGATAAATATAAGGATTACTAGAAAAAAAAATGCTAAAGCTTTAGAATACTCTTTCTTATGTAATTACTGCTCATCGGCCGAAGCTAGCGTAAGTGCGGGGAACTAGCGTTGCCGTTTTAGGCCACCGGGTCGGACGCCACCTCTCTTTAAGCATTAAGGTCTTTGTTTTAAGGTTTTAGGCGCCGTTCTATGGTTTGT
The DNA here is from genome assembly GCA_018398815.1 of Conus ventricosus. Lineage (NCBI taxonomy): Eukaryota > Metazoa > Mollusca > Gastropoda > Neogastropoda > Conidae > Conus > Conus ventricosus. Next base: position 19,547 of record JAFLJL010007175.1, on the reverse strand, counting down.
AAGTGCTGTTTGAAAAAAATTAACTCCTAAATTCAAAAGGCAATAACACTGCCAATGTTACCCCTAGCATCGGCAAAACTTTGTTCATTAAGATTAAGAAAAGCCAAATCATTAAAGGATGAAAGCATTACAGACGAAGAATATTCAGAAGCTTATGGCTGACGTCATGATTACAGACAAACAAAAAATTGAACTTCAAAAGGAGTGAGAAAGACTTTTTTACTTCACGACAGGTAGACACTGATCAATTAAACAAACATTGAAAAACAAACACACGATCGGTTAACCCGAAAAAGACAAAAAAAGATTAACAAAAAGTTTACAGACTTAGCCGCCATAACACAATACACCACGACAGGCTGAAGGGCTTGCCTCATTCTCTTGCCGCCGACTATTGATTGCAGCCCCCACCGCCGCTACTTTCGCTCCGCGTCTACACAGTAGTTGAACTAGTAATGATCACAGGCTCAGAGGCGTCGTCTGCTTAGAATGGACATGCGCAGATAGGATTTTTGTCACAGTCTCCGTGAAAAAACATTTTTCGCCATGCTTGGACCTAATTCTGCTTCTGAAAATTTTGTTTACCGAAAAGGCGTGACGGAAATCCCACTGCACATGCGCTACCTCATTAACATGATGAAATCGAAACAACATTTGAGAGTACGTCATTGGTTTAACCTTAGTGGATGCAATAACATTATGAAACCGAAACAGCATTTGTGAGCGCGCATGTAGTAATATAAAATAGAATAATAAAATCCTAAACATGACCCCCACGAAAAAAAACATCCCCCAGCGCAACCCTCAACTAGCCACCATCAACAAGCCAGCCCCCAACTAGCCACCATTCACTAACCAACCGAAAACAAGTGGAACTCGTGTATTTCGTTTCTTAGAAATGCGTTTGCGACAGATTCGAGTTATTTCAACCACTTGCGATAATAGTCCGCCTTTTCCAAAAAAAAAACGAACTTCGTAGATAAAAGAAAAAAGTAGAAAGCAAAAACCAAGAATACAAGTAATCTACAAAAGAATAAGGACAAACAGAGACAACTATAGATACCAATTAAACAAGAAATGTCTTCATTAAAAAATTTAGCAATGGTTGTGATTCTCAATTCACAGTTCTGAGTGAAGAGCATAGCGTCAGCGTTGCAGCGATCAATATTCTTTTTCGAGAACCCCGTTCAGTAAGTTATTGCATTTTTCCCTATTCGGCCACAGAACATGGCGTTGCAGTGCCCGTGTGCGGAGAGAGAGGAGAGGGATAGAGGCGGAGACGAACAGTAGAGAAGGCATAGAGAGATGCAGTGAATTATTTAATTATTTTAATTATAATTTTATACTCGTTTAAAAATGAGCCGAAGAAGTTTAGAAAAGCTTACTAATATACATCACACGTTGAATTGGAAGGGCCATAGAGAAAAGGTTAAGGAGCAGTTGAAACACAATTACTGATCTTTTTATTTCACATAAATATACAAACAAGGCGTGAAGAAGGCCATCAGAGAAATACAAAGATTATTTGGCCACCACAGCATAAAAATTGTTTGCCATATTAGTTGATTATATGCTTCTCAAGATGTTAATCTGACTTTTCCTACCACCCAGAAGGAGTAGCTAGTCGCTTTAACTAAGATTAGGTTTTACATTAGAAAAGACTATAAATAAACAGTTGAATATAAATTTATTTTTTTTTATTTATTTTAGATTAAAAATGGCTGCCGAACTAGTGGTATCTGATTTAAAGAAGTGTACTGAACTATTTAATCGAGACAATGAAAAGCGTCAACATTGATTTTAGTGTAATCTAGTTTGAGAATTATGTAAACAATATAATAAAAGATCATAGTGAACTATATAACGAGCTAAACACGCAAAATGATGAACATTGACTGTATGATTCAAAAAAGCTAAAATGCTGGCGGACTTATTATAAGTTTTAACTTGCCTGAGTGTTTCAACTCTTAGGTGAATAAAAAGCGCGTTTTACTTACTTTTTATATATACATTTATTTTTTATTTACGTAAATATTTTGGAGTTAAAAATTAGCCTCACAAACCCGTCTGATTTGAAAAACTGGCCGCCAGCGCACTGGCGAAAGGTATGACAAAACAATTAAATCATAGGTTTAGCGAATAGACATGACAAATTAAACCCCTCAAACGTCAAGAACGCGTGCACATGCTATCTCTAAAATCCCAAAGTCACTTCAGATGGAACCGCCAGTAAAAGTGTAGTTGGCCGTTCTGAATTGATTATAGAACGCCTGATGATACTAACATGCCAGTCTGGGTTTCAACTAAACAGAAAGAATTTAAATACTATCACGAATATAACTCTAATCTGGCTGATTACATGCTTACACAGTTAACCCCATGCAAAGAAGAAGCAAAGTTAAGGTTCTGGCTGTCAGAAGGGACTAGTCCTTGAAATCAAATTGAGACAAAGTTCTATCCAATAGTTGGCAATTCTTACTTTCCTTTCCTCTCCCCAAAGAGTTAGTTTTTAAAACGAAGCCGTCTTAACATATAAAATCCTGACAACATGTTTTTATGTGGTGTGTTTTTAGCTCATTTTACACCCCCGTTATATAAAAACGCAGAAAAAGAGTAATCTAATTATGTGAAGCAAAATAAGACGCAAGAACTGAACTTGATAACATAAACCTTTTTCAGTAGTAAAAAGTAAATCTCATTTGAAGAGCAAAAACAAAAAACCAATCACAGTAAACGTCTACAATTGGTTCCTTAAGAAGGGCCATCTAGGGTGCCTTGCCACTAAAGAAAGAGGTATCTTTACTTTTTCCCTTCTTTCTCTCCAAACACGCTGTATGCGGCTGGGGGGGCTGCGGGCGGGGGGGGGGGACGGGCTGGGGTGGGCGGATCGGCGTGGGGGGAGGGGGAGGGGTGCGTGGGGGGTGGCGCTGGTCTTTTTCGGACGGATGTTCACTTGTCATGTCCGCTGTTGTCTGCCGTTATGTGTTTCCTTTTCGCTTTTGTTTTTCTTGCTCTTCTCTTCGTTCAATCTCTGAGGCGCTTGCACTGGAGTAGTGCGAATCGCATCGGGAGAACAAGGGAATGGGCATGGAGTGACGGCTAACATAGCTGCAGAGAGCTTATGCTGGACTGATTCAATACAGACCAAGGACAGTCTATACACTCGTATATCTATCTAGAATAAGACACTAGTATGCTATAGTACACAATGATTCAATAAGCATTAAGTCTGTGCGCTTCGAAATAAATGCATAGCGAAGACACAAGGAGTTTTTCGACGGTTTATATCTCATTGGTTATGGTGTGGCAGCGCGGGCAGGGAACTAAGGCGTAGCACCACGTGTAATGTTGGGGGGGGGACTAGCGCATTGTGCGTTAGAAAACACAGAGGGACTATTAGTGGGAGGTGGAATGAAGTAGTGATCGAGATATGCTCAAGGCGACAGCCCAACGAAGGTGGTTAGTTTGGTGAGAGGTAGATGGTGTGATGTGACAATAGAAGCTAAAATAGGCACATAAGGTTTTATCGACGTTGAATAAATCGTGCCGCATGCCATGGCCCACAACAGAATGATCAAAATACAACCTTATTAACCCACCATCAGATCCTGTTCTTATCGTTTATTGTTGGTTAGCAACGGCACACACACACCAGAGATGTGACAGAAGACCCAATGCAGCTAGCAGATTTTTAGAGCAATGAAACTACTTTGTAATTACTACTCTAACCAACTAAATCTTTCTGACATTGTTATGACTCCTGAAACCTAAGAACGCTATGATCATCTACACACTGCTGATATTGCGTTTAGAGCTAACACCTAACATAAAGACGTGTCAGTAAGAGACCACGATCACATTACTGGAAAGTTCAAGAGGGCTGCACACAACAATTTTAATCTTCCACTTAAGGTTGACCCTAAACATGGAAAACTGCCTAACTCTTTCATAACCTTCCGAGGTTACGATTCTCATTGTTCATTTGCAAGCAGTGACTTCTGAATATAAAGAGGGTTACCTGCATTTGCACATATTCAGAAAAGTACATACTTTTACTCTTGACTGTTTATCCTTTTATGAACTCAGCCCCCAACATCTGATGGCAATTTGGATAAGTTAGCAGGATCTTTACAAGACTATTCCAATCACTAAACAATACTTTGACCAATCTTTAGTGCGTAAAGGCTCCCTATCCTTATGAATACATGAACCTGGGACCAGTTTGACGAAGACTCGCTTCCCCTAAAGGCGCTTTCCTTTTCTATCTAGTGGCAAAGACATACTATGCTGACTATGAATACGCCAGAAAGCTGGACAGAATACCTGCCAAATGATGGCGACTATCATAACCAGTAATTTATTGCTGACGTGTGTTTATTGGCAACGTCCTTACAGAATTACAGAACACATCATAAACATTACAGCTTAGACTCATCGCATTGACATCTTCTGCCCCAGCCTTTCTGGGATGCTTTTCTTAAGTCTACAAACAACAAGATTGACTTAATTTCTGATCTACCCACACTTCAGATTATTGAAGACGGCTAAGGAGGTATTAGCATGGCCTCAACATCCTTACTGCAAAGCTAACAACAAATATTTAGACGACTATGATCCAACTAAACCGTCCAACTATTAATTACTTAGACGCCAACAAACTGTATGGCTCCATGAGTCAGCCGCTTTCCACTGAGAAACTTTACAATGATAAACAGGGCCTCATAATGTAAACTGTGTTAAGTATGTTTCACAGCTTCCACCTGATAATCCAATAGGGTAATCTAGAAGTAGACTTAGAATATCCTTAGAACTACCCGATTCTTCACAACGATTATCCCTCTAGCCGCAAAAAGAATTAAAGATGAGCCCCATCGAACCGCCTAACTATGTACCCCAATCTTTCGCCACAAAACTAAGTATGTTTTGTCAATACAGACCTCCAACAGTTTTACTTAAGACACGGACGGAGCAAAGAGCTTCACAAAAATTACCTGTGATCAAGACCCTTAATGAGGCCATACCTCAAGAAGAACACTGAACTTAGAACTGAAGCCACCGATTGCTCAGAAAAGACTTCTTTACACTAATGAACAACAGCTGTTTTGGCAAAACTATGGAAATCCACACAAGCGTATAGATTAAAATTAGTTACAAAAGAAAACCAAGCATTAAGATTTGCCTCTAAACCTAACTAGTCAAGACTTTAGAAGATTTACGACAGCTTGGTTGGCATATGATGAAGAAAAATGGATGTTAAGTTGACAAGCCGGGTTTAAACGGCTTACTGTATAGTGTAGTCAAAGTGATAGATGTTAGAAGTTCTGTACGATCTAACTTTAAACCGCGGTAACCCAAAGCAAGAGATTCTTTATACAGACACTGATAGTGTTTATTCTAGACGCCCAACAGAAGAACGTCTATAAGGATTTTGAAACAGAATGGCTAAAGGAGCTGATAGGATGGTACGACACATGCAACTACCCAAAAACCATCCTTTACAACAACTGTGAACAAGAAAGTGATTGGAAAAGAATTAGGATACTTAAATGGGCAGTATAAAAGATATGTAGGAGTTTGGCGGTCGAAGATGTATAGCTTGCTACCAGACTTCTGTAATGAAGAAGGCTAAGCATAAGTAAAGAATTTGACAAAAAAAATATAACGCACGACAACTACAAGCAGGCTCACTTTAGAACAAAAGTATTCATCACACAAATGTAAATCTGCGCTCTACGCTTCATCAAGTAAACACAACTGATGTTAACAAGAAATCCACTAGTCCCCTCTACCAATAACAAATAGACTTACGTCAATTCTGAAATTTCATATGCTGTAGGTCATGGTGAACTTTAAAGATTAACTTGACTGACTACTTGGTTTGTACTTAACTTAAGAACCTCACAAGTACTTACTTAAGAACCAACAAGAACTAATTTAAGAACCCTAACTAGAACTTAACTTAAAACCTACTAGTACTTATTTAAGAACTTATTTTTTATGTACTTTACTTTAAATTACTTGCACATAACTTAAAAAGTAACTTTCTATAACAACTAAACTTGTACATATTTAGTTTCTTAACTTGTACTTTATCTAGTTCTTAAAACACTAATTCCCATAGAAATGGTCTAACAGAGTTGCACTTTTTTGTCAGAACAGGTTCTTCTTCTTTTACTGCTTTGTGGGGGTTTGTAACTTTGCTGCTAAGAATGGTGGTTAGGCATTTGTTATGCTTAAACTCCCCACCAACAACAACAGCAGCCAATACATAATAATACAACTATCGTTTGTTGAGTGTGTTGTTGTTGGCGGTGATGGCGGTGCTGGCGGCGACGTTGTATTAACTATCTAACAATTTTTGTTTGCTGATTGGTTGCTTTTTGCAGTCTATTCATTCAGCTAGTTACGCCCAGCCTCCAATACTACAGATTTTTTAGTTTTTAGTAACACTACTCACATGTGGCACATTCACTGTGCGCATTCTGCCACTGCGGATTGTCCTGCAGCGTCTTCTTCTCCTGAATCGCTCATTTTTTTTATTGCGATTAAATTTATTGATCAAAATAATATGAATAAAAGTTATTCATCCCATATGAATGGCCATAACCTAGTCCCCCAAATACTTGTAAACTATGTCACAAGCAAGAGTTTCTAGGACTTGCTTAAAACTGGATTTTGTATAAGTTCTATAGATGAGTAAATCAACTTCAGAATTGCAACGTGGTCGCCATTCTTAGCTTAGCTAACTTAGCATATAAACTAACATTGTCTGACCTACTGATCTACCATTTTTGACCCTACGTGCTTCGTACCAGCGTAGGTACTTCTCCACGACTGATGTAGACACTTTGTAGAATCTGTATCAATACCTTAGTTCCAGTGCCAAAAAACAGTTTAGTTTATCCACACGCAGCCAAAGAGTATAAATCATTCTATGCAGTTGTCACCGGAGTAGTCCTGCATGCTCCTCACACTTAATATGTCGTCACATCCATTATTATAAAAGCAATAAAAAATAATATAATACATTAAAAATCCATGAGTATTACCGCAGGATAATTAAGCATATCCCTATCATTGGTGTTATAGTTTATTCAACCCTTAGCAAAATGCTTGTTCGGAAAAAACCGCCCAACATGGGGAAGATAGAAGATTGCCAAACTAGTTTGCAACTTTTTTAATTTTTTTAGCTTTAACAACAAAAATTATATGATAAAAAGCCACCTAGACAGCCTTTCGTATTTTATGATTATTTAATATTTTTTAGTTAATAAAAAGATAGTGAACAAAAGATTATTAAACGATATACCATTCTGCAGTGATTCGTGCCATAAGTATAGGCTATAGAGTGTTTAGCACAAAACAGTTATATTAAAATGAAGCTCGGCAGAACTAAGTAAGATAGACATTGAGATAATGTTCAGGTTCTAGATGTAATTCACTGCAGGATTGCGTCCAAAAGCTTTCTTTAGCGCAGGAATATTATCCCAGCAAATATTCGTTCATAAAAGATTAATCTAGAGAAAAAATTAATTTAAAAAAGATGGCAGGGATTATTGGATGGTAGGAGAGCTATTGTTTAATGCCTTGTCTTCTCTGGAAGCAATTATTGTATTTAGTAAATAAGGTCCGCCCGTAGAGATAGAACGCATAAACAAGGCAAAAGAAGATATAGCTAAAGCAAGAGACGCTTACGAGAAAAGGAGGAATGCTCCACTTAGACTTTATAAATAAAAAGTTAAAGAGACAGGGACATGCAGAGCAACACATTAACAGCCTTGATGAGGCAATGATGAGTATAACATAGTGCCAGGAAAGAGTTTCCACATTCGCCACCCCAGAACGTCAACTTTTATGACATCAGAAGAACCAGAAATAGCAGAAATAAGTTTTATTGTGGGTGCTAAGTGAGCAATCTATGAATCTTGCACCAACAATTAAAATCTATTAAATACAGTCCTTCATATGGATAAGTACAAATATATATTCTCCTAAAGGGTAATAGGAAAGGAAGACTGCTATTGAAAACTAAGTAAAGTAGGCTGCAAGAAGTGCCTTAAACAGATGCGAAAGACTGCTTTCAACAAGCAATTTGGCAAATATATCAGCCAGCCCCAAAACGATACTAAGGCCTCGATTTGTTAATTCAGTTCTCTAATGACACCCACCAGATGACGTGCTCTATCTTCCACATGATAAATAAGAAGAAAAAAGTTTAAGTATGCTCTTGACAGTAGTTGACAATGGCTTTCAAGATACCAGACGCAGAACCTTTAAACCGATAAAAGCTCAACTGCTGTGGCTGTGGCTTTTAAACAAATATACATGCAGGGACCCAATAAATATCCTCGCATGATCAAGTTGAGAAGAAAAGAGTTTAAAGGCTCTGCCAACCAGCTGTTTTTTAAAACATCATGTTACAGTTAGGAGATGGATTCCAGGCAGACCATCGATCCCAGCCCTAGTAGAAAACTTAATAAGAATCTAGCCGAACGCCTGTTTTACTATCAATATCACAGAGACATTAATGGATAGAATGCCCGTACACAGAATGGGTTAGGAGATTGTCAGCAGTCCTTACGTGCCATGAACAATGAGACTTTAAACCAACAGGCCTTAAACAAGTAAACGCAATTAAATTAAAAAAAAAAGCATTACTGAAGATGAGCGAGGACTCTAAAACTCTTGCCTTTTGGACTAACAGTAAGATACTTGTATGCTCCTGAAGAGGCAGAGGTGATGTAGAATTAGAGCAAAGGGGGATCCTATATGGGACATAGATGTATCTTGAATTGAAAGAATCATGAAAACAACCCCTCCCGTTATTATGAAGAGAAACTATTTCTGCTAAAAAGCCTGCCCTAAAAAGAGACCTTTGTTCGTGAGAGCTGCAATATGTTCCGCCAAACACAGTGAGTTAAACCCTTAATTTTTATGTCCTAGGAGAGAATGTAAATATGTTTTGTTCACCGATCACCCTAACATATCTGCACGTAAGCCCCCGATTTTAAAGTGTTGATTACGTCGATTTTTTAGAGGTTTTGGGGTGTTAAATTTTGTAAAACAGGTGTTAATTTTGCTAAAACCAGACAGATGAGATTGACGTTGATTTGTATGTGAAAAGGGGGGTTTATTCGTGTCAAAATAAGATGGGTGAGCTTGAACCCCATATTTTACTTCTCTAACGAACAAAACAGAGAAGGACACACTTTACCCATTTTTCTTCCTCACCTGTAACTGAAAAGCATATCCCAAGTTTGTTCACAAAACTGACACGCACACAGCAATCTTCAAACACATATGACCCATTGATAAAATGCTTGCACAGCTGTTGGAACATGAACGTGGTTTTATGCCGCTCACATGCGAAAGACGTATGCACATTGATGAAAGCTTCATCATCCATTATCCATAGAGTGTCCACAATCATCAAAGTTTGATTTTTCTGACACATTAGGGAGGCAGACGAGAAAAAAAAGTTATTGCAGGAGGATAGCAAGCTCTTGACCTTAATAGGTCAAGAGTCCTCTGAGTTACAGCAGCCACTGTCAAGTTTTCGTTCCACTCCTGGATGGTAATGGCAGAACGAGTTTATCTGTAATCGCGTACACACTGGCGGTGGATAAGCTGAGAAGTGTGATTTTTTCTGTCGCATGACGTTGCAGCCCTAAGTTTGGTTTCCATTAGACAGAAGAGCCAATCAAAGTCCACATCTTGCCAGCTTGTTGAACATTAACGTTGTCCTATGGCCACAGCAAAGACGAAGCGAAATGAGTGCGGTGAACTCCGTGTGGTTTGATTGCTAACGGAAATCTCACACGAGCGGATAGGTGTCAGCAGGCGGACGGTTTTTGTTGTTGTGTTGTTCGTCCATCGAGTCGAACCGATAACAATTCAGTCATGCTTGAGAATGAGGGGGTGGGGTGGGTGGGGGGAGAGATAATTTGTGGAGAACGTAGTGGCTGTGATCAAGCTGATGCATTCACGGAATGTGCAGTTGACAGCTTGGAAGGCAATGTGGGAGATCTGCTCTTGCATGCGGGTTGGTCGTACGTGGACCGTGGAAGACGGCTGATCACATTGCCCTGCAGGGGACGATTTTTGCAGTCAACGGTCGTCATCCGTTGTTGAGAGGACTTTTGTTAAACTGTAACAGTTGTTCTGCACAGAGGTTTTCGTTGCTTTCTTTTTTCCCCAGAAACCTGCCCTCTCGAGGCTCCACCCGTTTGTGGTCTGTAGGTTATGTGGTCCTGTAGTAATGTGGTCTGTAAGTAATGTGGTCTGTAGGACTGTAAGACAGTCCCCGTCATACTTGTTGCTTGCTGTGACGTTCAAACGACTGGCCTTCCTAGCCGAGCGGAAAGCAGTCAAATTTTATTTTCCCCAAGCTTTTTTCCTTTTTTACATTTACATATCTTTTAAAGTTCGTCACAATCCATTTTAAAAAAGCAATAAAAAATAATAAAATACTTTTAAAACCATGAGTTTAACGCTGGTTAATTATGCATTTCCTTCATTGGTGTTATAGTTTATTAAACCCCTTGCAAATGCTTGTTAGGAATAAAACCGCCCAACATGGGGGAAGATAGAAGATTCGCCAAAACTAGTTGCAAACTTTATTTTAGCTTTAACAACAAAAGATTATATGATTAAAAAGCACATGACAGCCTTTCGTATTATGAAAATTTTTAATATTTTTTAGTTAAAAAAAAGATGAGTGAAAAAAGATTATTAATACGATTTACCATTCTGCTGTGATTAGTGGCCTTAGTATGGCTTTTAGTGTGTTAGCAAAAAACTTTTTTAAAATGAAGCCGGCAGATCTAGGAAGGTTAGACATTGAGGATATTGTTAAGGTTATAGTTGTAATCACTGCAGGGATTGCGTCAAAAGACTTTCTTGTTGCGCAGAATATTATCCCAGAAAATATTAGTTCATAGAAAGATTAATCTAGAAAATATTAATTTTTAAAAGATGGCAGGGGTAGTTATGATGGTAGGAGGAGCTATTGTTAATCCCTTGGCCTTCTTGGAAGCAATTATATGTTTAGTAATTGAGGTCCGACGAAGAGAGAGAACGGCATAACAAGCAATAGAAAAATTTAGCTAAAGCAAGAGACGTTACGAGAAAAGGAGGATTGCTCACTTAAGGACTTTATTAATAAAAAGTTAAGAGAACAGGGACATGCAGAGCACACATTTACAGACTTGATGAGGCCAATGAATGAGTATTACTTAGTGACAGGAAAGAAGTTTCCAACATCGCCACCGCCAGAACTGTCTGACTTTTATGAGCCATCAGAAGAACAGAAAATAGCAGAAATTGGTTTTATTGTGGGTGCTATGGGAGCAATCTATATTCTTGCACAAACAATTTAAAATCTAATTAAAATACAGTCCTTCTTATGGATAAGTACAAAATATATTATTCTCCTAAAGGGTATTGGAAAGGAAAGACTGCTATTGAAAAACTAAGTAAAGCTGCTAGAGTGCCTGAATCAGATGCGAAAGACTGGCTTTCAAAACAAGCAATTTGGCAAATATATCTGCCTGCCCCAAAACGAATAATAAGGCCTCGATTTGTTAATTCAGTTCCTAATGACACCCACCAGATGGACTTGCTCTATCTTCCACATGATAAAGTTAGAAGAAAAAAGTTTAAGTATGCTCTGACAGTTGTTGACATGGCTTCAAGATACAAGACGCTGAACCTTTAACGGATAAAAGCTCAACTGCTGTGGCTGTGGCTTTACAACAAATATACATGCGAGGCCCATTAAAGTATCCTCGCATGATTCAAGTTGATGATGGAAAAGAGTTTAAAGGCTCTGCCAACCAGCTGTTTTTAAAACATCATGTTACAGTTAGGAGAGGGATTCCAGGCAACCATCGATCCCAAGCCCTAGTAGAAAACTTTAATAAGAATCTAGCCGAACGCCTGTTTACCTATCAATATCACAGAGAAATTATGGATAGAACGCGTAACACAGAATGGGTTAGGAGATTGTCAGCAGTCTTACGTGCCAATGAACAATGAAGACTTTAAAGCAACAGGCCTTAAACCAGTAAACGCAATTAAATTAAAAAAAATTAGCATTACTGAAGATGAGCGGAGGACTCAAAAACTCTTGCCTTTTGGACTAAAAGTAAGATACTTGTATGCTCCTGGAGAGGCAGAAGGTGATGTTAGAATTAGAGCCACAGATCCTATATGGAGCATAGATGTATATGAAGTTGAAAGAATCATGAAAACAACCCCTCCCGTGTATTATTTAAGAGAAACTCTTTCTGCTAAAAAGCCTGCCCCTAAAAGATCCTTTGTTCGTGAAGAGCTGCAAGTTGTTCCGCCAAACACAGTGAGTTAAACCCTTAATTTTTATGTCCTTGGAGAGAATGTAAATATGTTTGTTCACGATCACCCTATCTTATCTAGCACGTAAGCCCCGTTTTAAAGTGTTGATTACGTCGATTTTTAGAGGTTTTGGGGTGTTAATTTTTTGTAAAACAGGTGTTAATTTTGGCTAAAACTGACATGAGATGGACGTGATTTGTATGTGAAAAGGGGGTTTTCGTGCAAATAAGATGGGTGAGCTTGAACCCGCATATTTACCTTCTCTAACGAACAAAACAGAGAAGGACACACTTTACCCATTTTTCTTCCTCACCTGTAACTGAAAAGCATTTCCAAGTTTGTTCACAAAACTGACACGCACACAGCGTATCTTCAAACACATATGAACATTGATTAAATGCTTGCACAGCTTGTTGGGAACATGAACGTGTTATGCCGCCACATGCAAAGACGTATGAACATTGATGAAATGCTTCATCATCATTATCCATAGAGTGTCCACAATCATCAAGTTGATTTTTCTGACACTTTAGGGAGCAGACGAGAAAAAAAGTTATTGCAGGAGGCTGCAAGCTCTTGACCTTAATAGGTCAAGAGTCTCTGATGTTACAGCAGCCTCTGTCAAGTTGTCGTTCCACTCCTGGATGGTACATGGCAGGAACGAGTTTAGTCTGTAATCGCGGACACACTGGCGGTGGTTAAGCTGGTGAGAGATGTGATTTTCTGTCGCATGACGTTGCAGCCCTAAGTTTTGGTTTTCCATTAGACAGAAGAGCCTATTCAAAGTCCACATGCTTGCACAGCTTGTTGGAACATTAACGTTGTCTAGTGGCCACATGCAAAGACGAACAGAAATGAGTGCGGGTGAACTCCGTGTGGTTTGATGCTAACTGAAATCTCACACGAGGCGGAGAGGTGTCAGCAGCGGACGGTTTTTGTTGTTGTGTTGTTCGTCCATCGAGTCGACGAGAACCATTCAGTCATCTTGAGAATGAGGGGGTGGGGGTGGGTGGGGGGGAGAGATAATTTGTGGATACGTAGGTGGCTGATCAAGCTGATGCATGCACGGTATGTGCAGTGACAGCTTGGAAGGCAATGTGGGAGATCTGCTCTTTGCTTGCGGGTTGTCGTACGTGGACGTGGAAGACGGCTGATTCACATTGCCCTGCAGGGGACGATTTTTGCAGTCAACAGGTCGTCATCGTTGTTGAGAGGGACTGTTGTTAAACTGTAACAGTTGTTCTGCACAGAGGGGTTTTCGTTGCTTCTTTTTTTCCCCAGTAAACCCCTGCCCCCTCCTCTCCACCCGGTTTGTGGTCTGTAGGTAATGTGGTCTGTAGGTAATGTGGTCTGTAGGTAATGTGGTCTGTAGGGACTGTTAAGACGAGTCCGTCATATTTGTTGCTGCTGTGACGTGCAAACGACTGGGCCTGCTAGCCGAGCGGGAAAGCCATCAAATTCGTGCTTCAAAATCGGTTTCGATTTCCACTCAAGACCTGCACAGCTGGAAAAGAATGTCTCTTCAGATTTAATCAACGTGCAGGCTGCAGTCACTTTTCCTGGTTCTTCAGAAAAAAAACCGAGGCCCTGTGTGTGATCACATGCGTTAAAAAAAAAGTAGCACGCACGTCGAATCATATTCCTCCTTTCGGGGGCAGAGTAGGCCATCTTGCGTGATGGTGATGAGATGAAGGACAAGACAAGGGAACACGAGCACAGTGGTCTGGTGTGCAGACACCATCGCCGACGACGGAGCGTGACTTCCTTAATGGTGGCATTAAAAATGGATTGGTACGCAAGAAATCTAATCCATGATAAACCTCGGATTTCAACACGAGACAGAGAGGGAGAGAGAGAGAGAAAGCTCAGAAGAGAGAGAGAGAGAGAGAGAGAGAGAGAGAGAGAGAGAGAGAGAGAGAGAGAGCTCAGAACTCAGAACTCCAATGTACGTTGGCTTTTGGCCACAATACATGGGGGCAACAAATGGAAATGGGAGTGGTGGGGCTGTGGAAGGGAGTCAAGGAGCTGGGGGCTGGTAAGGAATGAGGTGGAGTGCGGGGAGGAGTTAAAAAGATAAATGTATTAGAGAGAGAAAGGGAGGTAGAGAGAGAGAGAGAGAGAGAGAGAGAGAGAGAGAGGTGTGTGTGTGTGTGTGTGTGTGTGTGTGTGTGTGTGTGTGTGTGTGTGTGTGTGTGTGTGCTTACGCGCGCGAGCATGTATGCGCGCATGTCGTGCGTGCGCGTGCATGCGTGCAGTCACCTATGCATACTTAACTACACATGTTATGCTGCACGCGCGCACACTTTCACGAGTTACACACATTCGTGAAGTATGATATTTTTAAGGCTGATCGATGTGGATGATGAAGATGGTGCTACGGATTTCTATTCCAGTCAGGAAATTTGAGCAACACTCTCAGAGGCACATCCATTAAGTGGATGAAACTCGACTGTGTGGTCCCAGTCTTCCCAACTGAGCCCGTAGCAAACTCAACTCTGGGTAGGAGCCGGTCGGGGCCGAAAAAATAATCCCGCATGACTGATGGAAATCGAACCCACGACCTCGCAGCCGGGAGTCCGTGAGGCTAACCACTTCGCCAAGGGCGGCTGGTCACGTGAAGTTTTTTGAAAGGTAGGCCTGTACCTCCGCAGATAAAGCCCTCGACCACTTCAAGGCGTACGTGCGGAACACGAAGCAGTCCGAACCAGGCCCGCCCAACGAGCTGTGCATCGAGTTCGACGGTGTCTTCATCCAGGGTTCCCGCACCACCAGACGTTTCGCCTGCAAGCAGCGCATACACGGGGGCTTCGTCAGCGTGTCCTCCAGCCAGTACGACCGCCCGTCCTGTGTGAGCTGCAGGTGGTGGGGTTTGAAGCCAACAAGGGTAGGCCCACGTGTGCTTTGTTCACAGATAAACATTGTGGTTTCACGAATCGTGTGTGTGTGTGTGTGTGTGTGTGTATGTGTGTGTGTGTGTTGTGTGTGTGTGTGTGTGTGTGTGTGTGGTGTGTGTGTGTGTGTGTGTGTGTGTGTGTGTGTGTGTGTGTGTGTGCGTGCGTGTGTGTGTGTGTGCGTGTGTGTGTGCGTGTGTGTGTGTGCGTGTGTGTGTGCGTGTGTGTGTGCGTGTGTGTGTGTGTGTGTGTGTGCGTGTGTTGTGGTGTGTGTGTGTGTGTGTGTGCGTGTGTGTGTGTCTGTCTGTCTGTCTGTATACAGGGTGAGGGAATGTGATATTGGAAGTGTTTCTGGGCTTATTCGTGCTTTGGTTAAGTTGTGTTTCATTTGTCTGCATATTTGTGTGGAGTGACGTTAAAGGGTTGTCTCTATTTAGTTCATCTTATTATTTTTTTTATAATAGGTCAGTTGTCTTGATGTGGTTTTTTTCCCCTCACACTTGCGTATTCTAACAAACACCTTATCTCCACTTGGCGTGCAACAGTGCCACGTCATCGGAATCCTCTGAAGGTCAGAGTTTGGGGTTACAGGAAAGGTCAAGTCGTAACAATCAAGTTCAAATCGATGAAAATCGCCCTGGCAAAGTAAAAAAAAAAAAAATGAATGTGAAAAAAAGGTGAATTTATCCTGGAAGTTGGGGTCAGTAAATTAGTTCAGAGCCATAGGTCAGCAAAAATTCCAAGATGACGCATAACTTGAGGACTCCTTGTGTTTCTACGCCATTGGTAAGGGCACTAGGATTTTGGAGTGAAAAGTCTAGCAGACGACAGGAAAATGAAGAGTCATGTGGATCGTGCTTGCATAGAAACAGAAACGGACATGAGACCTGCCTCACAGTCAGGTATGGTGTGGGTCAAAGGCTGGACTGTGCGATGAATATGTTTTTGGTACTAGCTGATCTTCTGACAAAAGCCAGGCGCAGCTTTTGAATGTAATAGAGAATATATAACGTTTTGGACCTAAACTGTAACCGTGGACTCGGACCTGAAGGAAAAAAAAGGGTGAGCTGTGAGTAACTTTGTCTCAAACCCGGACAGGTCAGCCAGAGCGATCTCCCTCATTGAGTTCACGCCATTTCGCCATCTTGGAATTAACTCGGTGTTCTCCCTTTTCTCTTGGTGGAAGAACACGCCATTTCTGGTTCTCCGACTGATTTTCCGGACTTTGGGTTGTTGTTTTGTTTGTTTGTTTGTTTTTTGTTTTGTTTTTTGTTGTCAAGGATTCCCACAAACGCCCATGTAAATTTGCTTTCCTCTCGATGAGGCAAAGCTTCACATTCTTGGGCTTCTGAAGGGGAGGGGGGAGGGGGGGGGGGGGGGGATTTCGGCCAGTACTTCCCGAAAATTGCGGCTTATCGCGGCTTCACTTTAGGAACAGTCGTTCACTTCGTCGCTCGCGTTGACTTCTCCCATGTCGGTTCCAAAGTCTTCTACCACGACGGGCTCTCGTGCTTGTGCCTCCTGTCGCCAGCAGTGCTCTCCCCTTTTACATCCATTTTTATCGCTCAAAAGGTGAAGAAGCTCCGTAGTGCATTCCATGTCATGTACCACTCACAGTGAAACATATTCTTTTAGTGAGTTGGGACTTGCATGATGTGAGACATAAAAACATTTTACAGCAGACTCCATGAAAACCTTGTTCAGAGATGGCCCTGTTACGGCATACTTTGTCGCCCCTGCACACTTGTGCAAACTTGTCGATATTTGTCATGGCTGGGACGACAAACTGTGCAGCACACTTTGTCGTCGGCGACAAAGCATGCAGCACAGTTTGTCGCCGACGACAAAGTGTGCAGGGGCGACAAAGTATGCCGTAACATGGCCCACCTAATGTGATCTTTGAATGAGTATTGACATTTTTAATCTGATTTTTTTTTTTGGGTAATACAAAATTTCCGATGCTTTTAGGTCTGTTTTAAAGGCTTGCATGAGTTTTTTTTTTTTTTAAATATATTTTTAAAGTAATTATTTTTTTATGAGTTTTGAGATGACTTCAACGCGGTGACAGCCCTGATATGACCCTTTGGGTTTGGCTGGGTTATAAGCAACATTACCTCACCTTAGTTCGACTATTTGCATGAGATTTGCGTCTCCTGTACTGTATGTTCCCGGATCGCGCCTTGCTATTCGTGCAGGGGTTGGTCGGGGTGCGACGTATTAAGTTCGTGAATTGGACAGTCGCGTCGTTTTTGTCCAGAGAGTCGGCCGCTTCTCCAAGAAACATCCATTCCGTCACCGTGCTAAGGTGGCCACACGCCACAATTAGAATATGGCACTAAATCACTATTTTTTTTTCTTTTATTGATAATCTATGTAAGCAGTTTGAAGCCAATCATAAGGTTGAGCCAGAATTTAATTGAATTTGACAAAGATAAGTGATTGCTTGTTCATTTTAGTTGTTCTGAGTGTTGTTTATCTTGCCTGAAGAGGCCGAAACGCGTCGTGTTTTTTCTTGTGATTCGTTTGTCCACGTTGTTCGGCAGAGTCAGTATAAATACTTTTCAAAACCAGCATTTAATGTTAAACTGATAACTGATCAAAAGAACAACTCCGCACCAATAACTTCTCTCGTTTTGAGGGATCTCTACCGTTGAAATCACATCCATTTTTATAATACTTTCTTGTTGTTTTTTTTTTGCTGTCCCAACCTCTGTGCCACCTCAGAGGCAGTGCACTCACGCCGCTCATTCCGACACCCCGTCCACAGCCACAGCCCTGTCGCATATACCTTTACCTTAGTTGACGTCATATTTCAGGCCTTTGCATCACCCTTCTTGCGCCAGCTAGAAGCCCCCCAAATGGTTACGTTCTTTTGAATTTAATCTGCCTGCTTGGAACCACCTGGCCACAAGAAAGAAAACGTGGAGAATCCAAATTTGAAATGAAACGGTGATTTGTAAATTTGCTTCATTTTCCGCTCTCGGTCACCTCGTTCTGAAGCTGAGGTGAATCAACTTTCAGACACAATAAAAGCTCTCAAAACGATCTGATTGCAGCAGTCTACAAATGGATCAACTTTGAGACACAATAAAAGCTCTCAAAACGATCTGATTGCGGCAGTCTACAAATGGATCAACTTTCAGACACAATAAAAACTCTCAAAACGATCTGATTGCGGCAGTCTACAAATGGATCAACTTTCAGACACACACAAAAAAACCCTCTCAAAACGATCTCATTGCGCCAGTCTGTAAATACTCGACCCCTTATGCAAGACCTTGACGCATTAATTTTTGGTGTGCAGCCGGTCAGTGGAGACAGGCCGGCGTCTCTCCCTCCCCCGCCTCCCTCCCTCCTTCCAGGGCCCTTCCTGCGCGCTCACTCGCTGTAGTGTTTCAACATCTGCCTCACCCCCCCCCCCCCTCCTCCTCCTCACCCTAGCCCAGCAAACCTCGTCCCTTCGCCACCACCTTCTTTCCACCCCCTCCCTCCCCCCAACCCACCCAGTACCCCCACTCTCTCTCTCTCTCCTCTCTCTCTCTCTCTCTCTCTCTCTCTCTCTCTCTCTCTCTCTCTCGATGTTGTTTTCCATCCACATAAACGCCCGTGTAAGTTTTGTCTTTTTTTCCTTGGAGGGCGAAGCTTCTCATTCATTGGCTTCTCAGGAGGCAATAATTCCTTCTTTTTTTTAAAAAAAAAAGAAAAAAAAGGGTTCTCTCTCGATGTTGATTTTCAGCCTGATGGTTGAAAGGGGGTTGGTCGTCCCTTCAGTTTGTGGTTTTGTTTCTTTCTTCTTTCTGTCCTTCCTTATGTTTGCCCTTTTCCCTCTTTGCTTCCCCTTTGGTCTTCTGTCTTTTTTTTGTTTGCTTGTTTCCTTTTTCCCTCCTTCCTTCTCCTTCCCTCGTCTGTTCCTCCCTTTGAGTCGTGCCTGCTTTCTCTCTTTCTCTGTCCCCCTCCCCCCCCCCCCCTCCCTCTCTCTGTATCTCTCTCTCTGTGAGTACAAGTATGTGTGAGTGTGAACACACTCTGTGTGTGTGTGTGTGTGTGTGTGTGTGTGTGTGTGTGGTGTGTGTGTGTGGTGTGAGAATGTAAATATGTTCGTTCAAGCTCACCCATCTTATTTTGCACGAAAACCCCCTTTTCACATCTAAGTCACGTCCTTCTCATGTCAGTTTTGACCAATTACACCTGTTTCACAAACAAAATTAACACACAACTCTAAAATCGACATAATCAGTACATAAAAATGGGGCTTATCGTTAGATAAGATTTGATCGTGAACAAACTATTCATCTCTGCCAGGGT
>JAFLJL010007174.1:0-10467 GCA_018398815.1 Conus ventricosus | reverse complement strand
TCGAAATTTTATCCTGCAAAAATTTAAAAAATTGTTGGTTTTTATACTTTTTTTAACAGGGCTCATTAATACGCTTTTAGTTCATTAAAGATAACTGTTTCTACATGGATTTCGAAAGCTATTTTTGAATAAATTACATTTTTGACCTTAAACCCACATATCTTGTCACCTTTCAGAAAATTCATCCTTCATCTTTCCTAAACTCTTGTTAGTAATTAAATGCAAGCGAATCTTTAGGGTAATCAGATGTTCTACCTCCGCATGCCCTTTGCTACTTCCATTTCACTTTATAGATGTCTCAGTAGGAATATCTATAACAAACTATCTGTATCGTGTAAAGTACTCTGGACTTAGGATACGAGGGCTTAAAGTAGTCATAAAGAAACTCTAACATCAAAAGCTTTGATAATTCTAAACAGTAAACCCAATAAATACAGGTTTGTCTAATTTGACTTTCTTTTTTTTCATCATTATGCCAAAAAGCTGATCATGAAATCTTCTGAAGTCCTGATAATTAGGTTTTGAAGTCAGCTTAATTGCTTCATTCTCTTTGGTGACCAATCTGACATCTTTGCGCTTGTGCGGATTCTCCATAGTCTTTCCGAAACAGCTGTTGTTCATCAGCTTGAAAAAGTCTTTTTCTGAAGCATCTGTGGATTTAGTTCTGAGATCAGTGTTCTTCATGATGTATGGTTTCATGAACTGTTCTTGATCAAAGCAATTATGCGATGAACAGCTGTCAACTTCAAACCATGTCTTAAATAAAATTGTAGAAGTCTGTAATGGCAGACATAATTTTTTTTGCCTCGAAGATTAGGCACAAGTTTAGGCGGCTCTCTTGGATCCATCTTTAGACTTTCTGCTGCTAATGGGTAGTCATTATGCAGGTCATGGAGTTCATGAGGATATTCTAAATCAACTTCTAGAATGAAGCCGCGCTGCTGATCAGGCGTTAAACTGTTTAACCACTTTAATGCCTTTTGAATATTGTTCGTCCCTGTGTACATTTTAAAGTTACGTAATGGAAGTGATTGCGCCATAGCCCAACCATACAGATTGTTTGCATCTAAATACATGAGATAGTTAGACCTTTTACTCGGATCATAGTCGTCCAAGTATTTGTTGTTTGCTTTACAGTAATGATGCGATGCCATACTAATTCCTCCACGCAATCCGTTTTCAATCATCTGAATCATTGGTAAATCTGACAATAAATCAATCTGTACTCCAGTAAACTTTAAGAAAGCATCCCAACTCATCCCGGGCCCGCAGAATATAATGCCCCAGGATCCAAACTGTAATGTTTCATGCAGGTCTTTCTATATTTTCAAAGACGTCCGCCAACAAACATACATCAGCCATCAAGTAGGAATCATGATAGTCTCCCATTGTTTTACAATCTAACTTCTGCCACGCATCTTGAGCATGCTGGTAATCAGAGTCACTAATTTCCTTTCCTCTGAGACTAGAAAAGAACGCGCCTTTAGGAGGAAGTGTATCTTCGTCAAACCTTTCCCAACTGTTCATGTATTCATAAGGGTAAACACCCTTTCTAACAAGAGTTGAGTAAAAAATATTTTTCCGTTATTGGGCAGGCCTTTAAGGACATAGCCAGTGCCTCTAATGAGCCCATCATGTGTTGCATAGAGTCGTAGAAAGACATGTTATTTAAAGTGAAACACATGTACTTTTCCGATGACTGTGCAATGCATGCTACCCTGAAGGCGCTGGTTACTGCTTGCAATATAAGATGAGAGTCGTAACCTCGAAAAGTTATGAAAGAATACAGGCAGCTTCCATGTCTTTGGTTCAACTTTAGTTGAAGATTGCATTTGTTATGCGCTGCTCCTCTGAACTTTCCGCTAATGTGATCATGGTCTCTTACTGTTGGATTCGCTGCGTCTGATGAGAGGCCTAAACCACAAATCCAACAGTGAGTGGTTTGAGGCATACTGTTGTTGGTCTTCAGGCGTCATTATGATTTCAGATAAATTCAGATTATTAGAACAGGCGTTACGCACTTGCTGCATGCGTTTTAAGAATGTTTCTGCAGCATCTGGTCCTCTATATAATTCTGGTTCTGAAAAAAACGCCATCCGACCTAACAACAATGAAGGCAAATGACCAAATCTGATGATTACTCATTAAGACTGTTTTTCGAAGTTTTTGTGGTGCTGGCCCTTCATAAGGAACAATGAGTGATTCAAAGTCTGCGTAAACAACATATGGAGAATGTTGCAGTTTTTTCCAGTTCTTAAAACTAACTTTAGATCCGGGTGGGGGCGTAATTAGTTCTGTATTACAGTCTACAGAACTTTTACAATGTTTTATATGTTCACTCGCAGCTTGCACAGATGGAATTCTTGTTAAACATTTTCTGCAGAATTCTTGTTTGCTATGTTTGTTTGTAGTATAACTCAATAATCTACTCATTGTGCGTATCAATGTGTAATGGGGTAGCCCCGCTGGTGAAAACATTAGTAGTAAGTCAACATTATTTTTGTCTGGTTCGCCTATTGTTGGACTGTTCTTGGACACTTTAATTGGCGCCAAATTTGTTTCCTCATCCATGTGTATACATTAACAGTTATTGGGTTGTTTTGTTCTTCAAACTGATCAATTTGGTCTACACTAACAGGAAAGATATTCCATTGAAGTTAAGATCTTTGGCGTATTGCCGATAGTTAGTCACTCTCTCTGCGTGTTCGCGGACATGATGCAGCCTTGCAAGAACGCACCACATGAAACATTTGTTGTCTGAATTTTTATGTTTAAAACTGCTCTTTTTAAAACCAACTCCCGAGGTAGCGGAATGTAAGCCTTGCCTACAATCGGTGCATACTTAGCCTGTTTTAATCTAATCTCTAAGACTTCGCCCTCTGACCAACCAGAGCCTCTCATTTTAGCTCTTCAGCGGCAGCATCAAACTGTGTAAGCAGTTCGTCTGCCCAACCCGGTGTTAAGTCATTATGAGAAAGAATAGTCTGCTGTTTAGTTGAGACCCAGACTTCTAGATTTTCTTCATTTATTGTTACATAGTCGATTAAAACAGCTAACATTACTTTAACTGGTGGGTCTATTGTTGTTTGCCCGGAACTTGAGAAATTGCATGTACAACGCTTGCCTGTACGTTTGTTGGGTCAATAACTTCTAAATCAATATCATTCAGTGCTCTTGATAAACGCTCTCTCTCGAGCATTCCTTAAAAACAATTCGTCTTGTCCTTCATATATCTTAGCCATGCTGTCTTTCTTTTCTAAGCCAAAATATTTATTTAAATTAAAAAAAATACTTAATCAGAATCAATATCAACAGTCTTTTTGTGCTTGGACTCATAAACAAAAGTATAAACACCTTTTGGTGTTGTTAATGTGAGCTGTTTAGAACAGAGTTTAATGTCTCGTTTACTTTTTTTAAGCATTCCTTTTTATCTGCTCGGGGTCTGGCTGTTGAGAAAAACTTGCCCTGCCTTTCTTTGAAGATCAAACTTTTGTCTTTTGTAGTCATCAAAATCAGCCTGTAAACGATTAAATTCTTCATCCGTGATGTTTGAGTCAGCTAGTGCTTTATTTATTATCATTTTAAAAACGAACTAAGTTTAGCCGTTATTAGTTGAACCATAGCTGTGTGCTTTTGGAGTTTATTTTTTTAATTTTTTGCTAGCAGCACCTACAGCTAATGAACACAGGCCGAGAGCTAAAGACAAACCACCTAGAGGTAAAGCCACGGGTGCGCCTATGCCCGTTGCTAAGAGTCCAACACTCGTTCCTGCTGATTAGAGCGCTTATAGTCGATGCTCCAGTATTAACATATGTAACAGCATTAAAGGCGGCAGAATACCTTCGTTTAGTTTTGCTGTATTTTGAAAGGTCCTGCTCTAGTTTTTGTTGCATTTGTGTAATGTTTGTTAATCTGAAGGTTTTTATGTTAGGCCTTTCTATAACAGCAGAATTGCCTGCTATCCCTTCTTTTGGCATCTCCGGCGCTGTAGGCACATTTGGATAAATCTGAACAGACATGCTTTTTAAAAATGAAAAATAATTTAGTATAATACATATTCTAATCTGTTAGCTTCAATATTTAGCTGTGCATCATATAATAAAAACAAATGTACATTAAGTGGTTTATCGGCTTCTTCTTCTTTATCAATTTGAATGTTTATTACGTCTCTCACAGTTCTCCCCGCTTCCATACAACTCATTATCCTCTGTTGACCTTAGGTCAATCCATAAACCGTATTTTGTTGTTAAATAATCATCAAGCCTAACATTGTGAAGATGTAAATCTTTAGACACTAGGTCTGCTTTTGGATTTCTACCCCCCCCACCCCCAAACATTTTCTTATTTCGTCAAATGATGATAAGGTCTAAGCCCGCTAGCGTATATTTGGTTAGGACTACCGTCAATTGTACATTGCACTTTCGTTATTTTAGGATTAAAAAACTTTTCACTTGCTCTTTTGAACGGTTCTTCATCTTCACACAGCAATAAAATACCTTTAAGCGATCTTGCTGTAGTGCTAAAACTAAAATTCCATATAGTGTCTGCCCTGCTTCTGGGATATGTTGTATGATGAATCACTCTTTCGTAATATATTGCTAATCTTGACTGATATTGGTGCTCAATCAGCCTTGCTAATTTAGGGTTGCTAACAACGTCAAACTCTAACGAGATGTCAGAAATGCTGTACTTTGCTTCGGTGTCTGTTGATTTAATAAACCCGTTTGTATTCATTAAAAGTTAGTTCATATGACAATCTGTCTTTTAATGCTCCTTGAAAGTATGGGGCATGCGCTTTTAACAACTCAAATCTAAGGGAATGGAAAAAACGATTTCCATTACGCAAAATTTACAGCTAAAGCCTTTTTGCTGCTTTTAGCACCTGAGGCGAGTTCGGCGTCTATTCTAAGCTTTAGTGCTTCTTCATTTTCAATTCCTTGAAACGCAAGATCAGCCCTTTCGTTCCCGGTTAGCCATAGATCAGAATAGGTTAAAAATATGTCTGCATTATGTAAAGAAAATATTTCTTGCCCCTCAAGTTTTATAGAAATTTTCTTAACGATTGCCCGCCCAGATTCTGCACAACTGTCCTGTTTGGGTCTGTTGTTGAATCGAGCGCTATTTTGAAAGTAAGACGCGCAGAGCCTGGCACAATCACTTCATCCGCTCCTAGGTCTGGAAATTTGACAGTAGAATTTGATCTGCATCAATAGTAGATGGATTATTTGGAACAGTAATATTCCGCTTATTTCCCTTCACGCCAAAGGGCTCTTTCAGTTTTCTATGCGGGTCAAGAATCGACCATGTACTTGTTCTGGCATTTTTATGAAGCAAAATAAAAAGTTAATTATTTAAAAACATGGCAGGAATTGTAGATGAAGAAGATTATGATGTTTTTGATCGTGGAGACGACATGAGTGAAATGATCCCTTTGACACAGCATCGCTCAACGCTCTCAATGCAGCGTGAATTAACAGAAAGTACGGTCGGAGCATTTTACAAAAGTTTAGGTCAAGAACCTCCCGAATTTATAGACCCAAATGATTTTGAATTAGAAGATGGTCATTTGTTTGTAAAAACGATCAAGGGCAACTTGTTCGGCTTACAACTAAAACCCGACCCATCAAAGTTTTTAGCCGTGGGTTCAATTAGAAATAGACTCAGTGTGAAAGATCAAAATCGCCTTGGCATTGCTAGACCAAAATTAGATAGGGATGCAGTTGCTAAACTTCAAAACACACTACAAGAACTCCCGACAGATAACCAAATGCAAAACATGGAACTTAAAGAATTAAATCAATCAGCAGGCGAATTACTAAATACAATAGAAGCAGAAA
This sequence comes from Conus ventricosus, assembly GCA_018398815.1. NCBI lineage: Eukaryota > Metazoa > Mollusca > Gastropoda > Neogastropoda > Conidae > Conus > Conus ventricosus. The sequence goes on along the minus strand of JAFLJL010007174.1, from coordinate 4,630 downwards.
CCAGTTTTTCAGAAGAAACAGCGTTAAAAACAATTAATGATTCCCCATTGCCTATGCGAGAATTATTAGCCCTTGATCGTACTTTAAGAACCATCAGAGGCGAATTAACAAACAATTTAGCAAAACTAGGTGAACTAGATGGGCATATAAAAAGAGAAAAAGAAAAACTCGTTGAGGCTGATGACGCCAACTTAGGGCCTGATATTAAAGAAAGAATAACCCAAAGACTAAAAGATCTTGAACAAGAGAGATCAGCAAGACTAGAAGTGACGACTACTAACCGAGACCTATTACGAACTCAAGTGAATAGAATAAGAGAAACTATCGAAAAAATTTTTATATGAAGACACAACGCTAGCAGAACGAATAAGAACATTGTTTAGAGAGCAGGGAGTCACATTGGCAAGCGTTATAAACGGCCTTAGGATTTGCAATAAGTACACTGGTGATGGCTATTACAGGCGGTGGTGGAGAGCAAAGTTCATTAACCTCCGCCGCCATCGCCTCCACCTGATAAATCATGGGTAAAAAAACAGCTTAATCATCTTGCGAGTTTATTAAAAAAATTAGCCGGTAAAGCTATAGACTCTTTACCAGGTATATTAGGAGTATTGTTAGCTGGCTTTTGTCTACTATGCGGGCAAAGTAGTTGGCTTTATGGCCGAGCACTTATGGGCATTAGTTCTTTTTAATAGTTGGGTTACTATTTAGTAAGATAAAGACCAAGTAATCCTATGCCAGTTAATCCAAGAACAAGCGCTGTCTTTTCATATTCATGGTCATCGCGAACAGAGTCCGCGAGCTTTGCTGAGTCTTCAATGACTTTGGGGGTTTGGACTTCGGGAATTAGATGACTTAATCTTGGGTGTTTGTTTACTGCTTGTAATATTACTGGCTCAGAATTTATGTCGTTTTTTCCCAACTTCTGTTCATTGCTGCTATAAGAATTTCATTATTATAGTTTATTATTATTCCTACCTGGAGTCTGAGGTCAGAAGGCGCATGTATAAACCAGTGCCAACAGCAAAGTCTACTTTCGATCTTGCGTATTGTTAAAACATTTTGGTATCTTTTAATACTTGAAGGTAAATCAACTGAGAATTAATGGCGTCCTAAATTTGCTAAGTATTGTTTTTGCGCGTCAAAGCCAGTAGAAGGATCAGTTTATGCTCGATCTTGCTTTGCGCCCCTAGCAACACCAAAGTAAGTACGATAGAGTCGTTTATTCGTTCTATTCCCGCTCTAGTTAGGGCCTTAGAAGCGTCTAAGATAAATGTTGTCCATGCTGTTTTATGCTCTTGCTCTATGGACCAGGGCTGAACAATTTTGAAAGGAGAACGCCGGTCAAAGTTATTACTTTCTGTGCGTGCCCTGAAAATAAATGACGCCTATGCCTGATTATGATCCAACTTTTGTCTAAAGCCTGTCTTGATGTTAATTTAAATTCGTTACAGATCCTTTTAAAAGCCTTCATGTTATTATTGTTGCTGAGTGGATTAAACGGTTTTGTCATTCGGTATGGCGCTTGCAGTTCAGTCAAAATACGTCTGAAGGTGTAATAGAAATGAAATCGGTACACTGACCTCACCAAAGGATCATGGTGATTTAAATGATCAGCATACGCCACTCCCACCCAGTTGATGCACAAAACCCCAGCAAAGTTTAACTGGTTCTGATAAAACTGCATCGGATGACTAAACCACGCTTTCTGGATGTGCTCGTTTTCAATAGGGGGTTAGATATCTGCTTAATGGAGTGCTCACCTTTTTATGAAAAGAGGCAGTCTGGGTTCACAGCAATGTCAAGAGTATCAGTTGCTATATTTTTAAGATTGAGTGCGGCCCAACAGAATATTTTGCATCAGTATATTTGAACGCGCTCATTTTTATTTTGTTCAAAAAATGTTTGTAACAATGAACAACCAAGGACCGGCTTCGTTTTTAGAACATGCTATTAATAACGAATGCGGAGCCAGAATGGTTGCACTTCATGAAATATTTACAAAGTCGTAGGTTTAATATAAGCGAAGCCAGGAGAATAACAAGATTCTAAAGTTACCAAAGCAGGGACCAAAATTAGCCAGTTAATAATACCTGATGGTTATTACGGGTTTTGCTCGCTAAAAGAAGCAATGAGTAACTTTGACATTACTCTCAAACTTAACAATGCAAATCTAAAAACAATGTTAACATTCAAGCCTGAAGAAGTATCTTACTTTTTTGATAGAGAGCTAGCTAAAATGTTAGGCTTTACAACTAGCAATCTACCACTCTCATGGTTTTAGTGCTGAGCCAGACAAAACTATTATGAGGGGGAAAATCCGCTCGATCTTGCATTACATTCCATTACTCTATGTTCATTTGGATGAGCTAAGCACTGATGAAAACTTATATGACGGAAGGCCCTCAACTTTTTAAGAGCTCTGCCGTCCCGGAAAGCTGCATATTGCGATATGAAATTTACAATTCCCTAATTTACAGTTTAAAAGATTAGTTTGTGGAGGGTCGGATCATTTAATATAAAAATTGCAGACAAAGCAGGGAAAGTTGTGAAATGCGATAACCTGCACATTGTTTTGGAAATAAAATAATACGCTACTAAAAAATAATGTCGCGTGGGCCAGAAGAACCAGGAGTTACATTAGCGCCTGTGAGGTGTATAACCTTAGAATTAAAAGACCTTGCAGATGTTGCGGACTTTGAACAGAACGGTGAGATAGGCGCTTTGTATGGTTTTGAGTACACTAAAGATGGTGATTATAAACGCAAAGAGGTTGGCGACACCAAAAAGTTTCCTAAACTAGAACAGCTGCGCAATCTAGAAGCAAATAATGTTGGCCAGTATGAATATAAAATAGTTCGAAAGCCTGACCTCAATGGCACTTAGAACCATATTTAGAATGGGACATAAAATTTGAATTCATAAGCCCATTTACATTTTTTGGCCGTCAAAAAAGTTTCAGAAAAGCATTCAACTCTGGCCCTTTACATGTAAGTCTTATACCGGACAACAATAGTCGGAAAGAAATTGAATAACGCCGTATGGGAAAAAACAGTACATCCTCCACAGAAAAGAAACAGTTGTAAAAAAAGCTTCTACAAAATTACAGTTCTTTCCAAGCAGAAAATTAGGAGACACATTCACAATGATATTTGAAATTTCTGTCTTTAAAGATGTGGAGAGGGATGGGGTTGTGGGCGTTAGTGATGACCTTATAAAAGGAATTAATATTAGCTGGCAAAACTTAGACGTTAAACGTCTTAATGTTGTTGTCGTCGTTCTTCACAATGGCGAGGATATTAAGATCATAACAACAAGCAACAAAATCACTGTTGACTTAAATAGAAACAATCTTACAGAACTAAATTGGATTAATCTTACACATTTAGGCCTTATAGGGTTTTATTATACTGAACAGTTTGACGGAGAGTATGATAAAATAATAACTGGATTAGATTAAATTCTGCTATAAAACTATGGAGCAGTTAAACTTTATGACAAAAACTCCTCATTGCTCATTGATTTGTGGGCAGACTGGTTGTGGAAAAACAATATATTATCCTCGACCTGTTACAAACAGTTTATCGTTATAATTTTAATCATATTGTGGTTTTCTGTCCAACACTTAAATGGAACAAAGCATATCATGATAGAAGGTTTATATGGGCAGATGATGACATATATTTAGTTAATCCTAGCAATAAACTGAGTGAGTGTTTAGAACAGTTTTATAGACTGTTTGAAGGAACGCAGACACTATTTATTATAGATGACTGTTCAGCAGAAAGAGACATAGTTAAAAAGAGAAACACTTTGTCAAAACTAGCTTTCAGTGGAAGGCATGCTGGGATAAGTGTGTGGATTTTATGCCAGAAATATAACTCGGTTTTAAAAGACTTTAGAGAACAGTTAAAGACTGTTGTGTTATTTCACATGAAAGACAGAGACTCATTTGAAGAATGTTTGCGTGAAAATGATGTTATTGAAAACGATCAGGAAAAACACAGGATTAAGCAAAAACTGAAATCTGAAAAGTTTAGTAAATTAGTATTGAAAACGGATAACCCTGCACAGTATGTTTGTTTGTAGATAATCGTTATTTTTTGGTTATTGAAGTCTTACTTGTCAGAGAACAGGGAAAGGGGCATTCTGGGTTACTTTCGCCCGAAACTGGGTGAGGGCGGAAGTGGCCCAGAATGCCCCTTTCCCTGTTCTCTCTGGGTCTCAACTAAACAGCAGGTTATTCTTTCTCGTAATGACTTAACACCTGGTTGGGCAGACCAACTGCTTACACAGTTTGATGTGGCCGCTGAAGAAGCCAAAATGAGAGGCTCTGGTTGGTGAGAGGGCGAAGTCATAGAGATCAGATTAAAAACAGGCTAAGTATGAGCCGATTGTAGGCAAGTCTTACATTTCGCTACCTCCAGCATTAGTCGCAAAAAGAGCAGTTCTAAAACATAAAGAATTATTCAGACAACAAATGTTTTATGTGGTGTGTTCTTGCAAGGCTGCATTACGTCGGCAAAAACGCAGAGAGAGTATCTAACTATGAGCCTTACGTCAATGATCTTAACTTTTAGTAGAATATCCTTTCTGTTAGCGTGCACAAAACTGATCAGTTTGAAGAAAA
>JAFLJL010007173.1:0-10723 GCA_018398815.1 Conus ventricosus | reverse complement strand
AGGCACTTTGCCCAAAACGTTGAGGGTAAAGGCCCGAATGCCCTTTCCCTGTTCTCTCGGGAACTTTTAATATTAAAAGAGGAGGACTGTCACGCGGTGCGTGCCAGGTACGGAGGGCAGACTGCTTGTGATGTGTCTGGGCGTGTGTGAGGTTTATTGATAGGTGACGGGTGGTGGTACCTCGGATAGACAGGTCTTGTAGAAGTTCACTTTTGGTGTTTGCGTTTGGAGCTAAACCAGGGTGCAGGGGCGGAAAGGAAAATTAGGGATCATGAAATTAAGAGTTGTTCTTTTGTTCAATTATTGTTAAAGATTTGCAGGTGAATTCATGATTGTGTTACTTGGTATAGGTTATTACGATTGGAAAATAAGAGAAAAAATAGCAGATGATAATAATAAAAGGTATGAGATATTTGGGAATTGTGCCTCAGAAGCCTACATTTGATGTATTATGTATGTGGTTGTTTTAGTCGACGGGGGTGCGTCAGTATTCAAAGATGTTTTCCGCAGCATTGTGGTGTCAGTAGACAATGTATAGCAGCGTTCGGAAATCCTTGTCGAGATTATGTAATTGGTGATTGCCCCAGCGCTTGATAATTTCCGATGACATTTGTAGGATTATGATTGTGCCTGCTAAGAATTTGGATAACCGGGTTCAATTCTATTATTTTGGTTTTGCTTGAAATGTGTTTGATTCTATTAAGCATGTTACTAAGTAATCGATCCTGAATTGTGACCGGTGCTGGGGTCACTAACGGACGGATTGTTCGTTGGAGTGAATATGATTTATAATCTTATTGAATCATTGTCTTAGAGACCCAGATGGGAAATGAAGTCGTGGGTATGTAATTCAGACAGTATAATCACTTTTATGAAGGAACGGTTATCATTATGTTCGTGGCTGTTGATGGAAGTGGAAAGTCAATGAAATTGGTTTAAATGTGTAATGGAACATTTCTGGTGTGAGAGAATCTTGATGTCAAGGTGGATGGTTGTATAAGTCATGATTTAAAATTCCAATTAGCTGTCGCACTTTGGGTTGTGACATGTAAACACTGAGAACCATTTACTTTAGTGAAGCAACAAATAAGTTAACTGTATTCTTCTGTGGTAGTAAGACATTTCCTTTTGCACAGGGTTCCGGCGAGTTTTATGTACCTCCCTACACGGCAAAATCGTGAGGGTCGGCCTCTCAGGTGGTGGGAGTTGGCACCGCCATCCCCACTGTCATCCCTGCCCACTTCTCTGCCGGAGTGGGGACGCACCCGGAGCCGGCAGGATGCGTTCCGGTCGGGACGTCATCTCCCTTCCACAGTCCGAGGGTGTGGCAGTTCCTCTGACTTCAACTGTCTCGTCAGGATGGCAAGCGTCTTGAGGGCCACCGCAGTATTCCATCAGCGTGTGGACTCGCGGGTGTGGTTGGTGCCGGTAGGGAGGAACCGCGTTCTTCGACATGGTACAACGTTCCTCTCCTATTTCGCGTCAAGCGCTTCAGTGAAGGTTTTGTGTTTTGGCGGTGCATTAGTGTGAGCGCCGTCAGCAGACCGTTTCATAATCGTATTGGGAAACGCTGGGTTGCCGTTTTTTTTTTTTGTGTTTATGGTTTTTTTTTGGAAGGAGTTTTTTTTTTTTTCCTGGCGTGTGTCAAGTACCCGCAGGGACTTCGGATGAAGTATTGAAAGTACAACATTGGGTGCGGTTACTTGAACAATTGGTGTTGAACATTTGGGGGTTAAGCTTTGGTGTCGGGTGGTTTGACACGGCATATAAAAATTAGCATAAAGGATACATTTTGGAAAAGAAACATCGCGTGGGCATCTCAGGTTTATGAGGTATCAACCTTGTTTGGTATTTCAGCTGGGGTTACCAGGGGATGTGATGAGTCACCCTTGTTCCTTCTGGTATTAGCCTTTAGTGGGCTGAAGTGTGTATTTGTGCCTCCTGAGGGAAGGGTTGTTATATGTAAACGTGCAGCACATGCGTGCACGGGTATGCATAAGGGGCCATGCGCTGATGGTCGGGTATTGATTAGTATTGTTGGATTCTTTTGGGGTTTGTTTGTTTTTTCTGTGGGTGAGAGTGCATGTGTGAATGCAAATAAAGCCTTCTGTTTGTGCACTGTATTTTCTTTTGTGTGTGTGTTTGTTGTGTGGCGTTCATACTCAGTAAAGGGGGAAAGGGGTGGTTGTAACGGGGGATATATTAATACATATATCCCTGTCTACTGTCTTATACAGTGACAGTGCCATAAGGTCTACATATGCTGACCAACTTATCATGATTATCAGTTGGCACAAATGTGTACCTGAGAGTCCGCTGTGTGTGATCCAGTTGTCATAAATGTGTACAATGGTGTCTGCTTTGTGCAGAAGGACCTCCAGTTCAATCAGCATACTGTGCACCACAGGACCTAAAGCAGTCAGAATAGTTAGGTCTTCTCCACATCATCAATGTGTGCCACTGTGTCAGCAGGATGGAGAAACAGCTTCGGCTTATGGCAGAATTTAGCATTCTGTCAGCAGGACGGACAAACAGCTTTGGCTTGGGGCAGAATTTAGCATTCTGTCAGCAGATGGATAGCTTCGGCTTGGGGCAGAATTTAGCATTCTGTCAGCAGGATGGACAAACAGCTTCGGCTTGGTGCAGAATTTAGCATTCTGTCAGCAGGATGGACAAACAGCTTCGGCTTGGGGCAGAATTTAGCATTCTCTGTCAGCAGGACGGATAAACAGCTTCAGCTTGGGCAGAATTTAGCATTCTGTCAGCAGGATGGACAGCTTCAGCTTGGGGCAGAATTTAGCATTCTGTCAGCAGGATGGACAAACAGCTTCGGCTTGGGGCAGAATTTAGCATTCTGTCAGCAGGATGGACAAACAGTTTCGGCTTGGGGCAGAATTTAGCATTCTGTTAAGCTTTCAAGCTGTCCAGCATTCTCATCATGCAAGTTAACGAAAGCTGTCTTCATTTAACACATCATCATTGCTTTAGTCTTGATAAATACACATCTGTGGTGCAAAACTGGCAATTAAAGAAATAAACCTTTGATGTTCTCTACATTCATTTTCTGCAGTGCAGCAAAAATCGTGTCTTTAAATGATAGGGAGGATTCAGTTCTTGAGCCAAGTAAGTACACATTTCAGATTGCAAGCATTTCATTCTGTTTACGCTGCTGGTTTTATCCAGTTGAAGCAGAAAACATTTTTTTTATCTGTTGTCATGCTTCGTGGGAGAGTGATGAATGCCTCGTGTGTCAGGCGATACGGAAGCTTCATGACCCAGAGATGCTGAAAACCAAATCTCTTGAACTATTCAACACTGAAAACCATTTTTCTTGAACTATTCAACACTGAAAACCATCTCTCTTGAACTATTCAACACTGAAAACCATCTCTCTTGAACTATTCAACATAGTCCAATGAAAATTTAGGTATTTGTCTAGAACCTGTGCTGAAAACCATCTCTCTTGAACTACTCAACATATTCCAATGAAAATTTAGGTATTTGTCTAGAACCTGTTCATAACCCAGTTTTTGTTTATCCAAGTGCAAATGTCATCAGTGATATGAACAATATGTTTCGGATGAGTCTGGTCCTACAGGACCCATACACTGCAATAGTAACAGGACGTTGTTCCCGACTGTACATTCCATTCCCAGTGAAGAGGGGTTCTCAGGACTCGTACATTTCTCAGAGGTTCACCACGTCTCACCATCTGCCGATGATACAGGTCTTCCAAGACCCATATTCTTTAAAGACAAAGCACTCTGTGAATTGTCTGAGTTACGAGACATCCGCATCTTTGGAAACATGTTGTCCAGTGACCTATGGTAAAGCTCTATATGTCTGTAGAATGACAGATGTGTAATTGGAAATGTATACACACAGAGTACACCCCCATAAATTGTGAATCATTACTCGACTCGTTACATTCTGTGCTCTATCAACATTACATGAAATTCACATTCATTCAATTAAAGCAGACAATTTAACAATTCTATTTCAATAAAGTTTATTCAAAATATTTCACTTTTCATAAGAAGCCTTTACACACCCCATTCTGCCCCAGTTTAAGTTCCTTATCCCATGATAAAGCAACACAGAGACATAATATTTCTTGGTATGAACAGAACTTAGTAGCACACAGGAGAAAACTATGACAAAAACAAACAAACAAAAACAAAACAAAAAGATGTTCACCTTATTTCAATAAATTATGCTGCTTTCTGCTCTTTTTCTGAGCAGGTCTCTGAGAATATCTTGTGGATTGGACTACTCAAACAAATAGGTTCTGGCTTCACTAGAAGAATACCTCGTGGACTGGACTACTCAAACAAATAGGTTCTGGCTTCACTAGAAGAATATCTCGTGGACTGGACTACCCAAACAAATAGGTTCTGGCTTCACTAGAAGAATATCTCGTGGACTGGACTACTCAAACAAATAGGTTCTGGCTTCACTAGAAGAATATCTCGTGGACTGGACTACTCAAACAAATAGGTTTTGGCTTCACCAGAAGAATATCTCGTGGACTGGACTACTCAAACAAATAGGTTCTGGCTTCACTAGAAGAATATCTTGTGGACTGGACTACTCAAACAATAGGTTCTGGCTTCACTAGAAGAATATCTTGTGGACTGGACTACTCAAACAAATAGGTTCTGGCTTCACTAGAAGAATATCTTGTGGACTGGACTACTCAAACAAATAGGTTCTGGCTTCACTAGAAGAATATCTTGTGGACTGGACTACTCAAACAAACAGGTTCTGGCTTCACTAGAAGAATATCTTGTGGACTGGACTACTCAAACAAATAGGTTTTGGCTTCACTAGAAGAATATAGCGCAAGAAAAAACAACACAAAACACCTACCAACTTTAGCACGTAAAATGAACTGATAAAATTCTACATACTGCTGCATTGTTCACCATCTTTCTGCTACTGTGTAGTACACGACAACCTCCCCACCATGCAGCTCCTAAAATCCATTCTTGACCTACAACTACTAAGACCTTGAACAGAACAAAAGTCCTTTTTTTCATGCTGTGATCCCTACAACCAACACAGAAGGGCAGCACCTCTCTGTTCACTGTTCACAGCATGCACAAACACACACACACACACACACACACATACACATCGCAGAGTCTGAATGAGAACATGATCATCACACAGGGAGGATCACAGCACAAACAACTGCTTGGAATGAGGGACAGCAGGTCCAGGGTCTCCAGGCTCACGGCGTCCTTCATGTCCTTGGACTGGCTCAGCACCACTCGCTATCCCCATTCAGGCCGTACAACCGCTTGCACCTGCCACAGTACAGAGCACACACAAACGCCAGTGCAAGTGCACCTGCCACAGTACACAGCACACACAACACCAGTGCAAGTGCACCTGCCACAGTACACAGCACCCACAATGCCAGTGCAAGTGGCACTGCCACAGTACACAGCACACACAATGCCAGTGCAAGTGCACCTGCCACAGTACACACAATGCCAGTGTATGTGTGGATGGGTACACACTGCTGGATAGAGGTTGATGCTGGGGTGATCGCCAAAAAACAACAACAACACAAACCAAGCCATACAGTAACATTTGATATGCAATACGAAACGGACAAACGGATTTATGACAAACATGTCTTCTTCAGACAAAAATGCAAATGACGGACATGAAAGAATGCACAAAGCAATATTCCCCAGATGGCTGTTAGCAGAAAAATGATGAATGAGGCAAATTTTTTGTTCTTTTGTTGCAAAGACTGTGTTTGTGACTGATTGAGCCAGCACTGTTATTTCCAATCAGGTCACTGATAGTACACAGAACAGACTTTTGGCGTCATATACTGTACCATGTCAGACCATAGCATTCAACGGCAGTTAGCCAGCTCTGTCGGGCCAAATTTTATCCGTGGCCAGTGCAGTCATAAGACAGTCACGTGACGTCCACCCCACTTTCCGCCTCCGGAAGAAGCCGGTGTCAACTTCTTCTACCTCATTCACCTTCGGCCTGCCGTCAAAGCAAGATAAGTCTTGTGCTCTGTCTCGCCTACACTTGCCTTTGTGTTAAATTGTCCTTCGTTTCTATACTTGATTCAGTTGCGCTAAACCCTGAGTATTCTTGCCGCGTGAGGCTCTTGTGGGAGTGTAATTACTGGAAATTTACCACTTTTAACCCACACTCCTCGCGACTTAGCGTTCACGATCGTCGTTCGTTCGATGGTCACTGCACTTGTGCGTGTTTTATCATCGCCACGTGGTTCATTTTTTTCATTTATGCCCGTCGCTCCCGGTGGAGCATAGCCATCAACGACTCTTCGCCATCGCACTCTGTTCTGGGCTGTTCTGGTCATTCCAGTCCAGTTGGTCCCTTGTTGTTTCAACTCCCGCCTCAGTTCTCGTCTCCAGCTGTTGCGAGGCCGGCCTCTCTTTCTCTTTCCCTGCGGGTTCCAGGTCAGGGCTTGGCGTGTGGTGCTGGATGCTGGCTTCCTGAGGGTGTGTCCGATCCAGCCCCATTTTCCTTCGCAGTATCTGCTTGGCCACGGGTTCCTGCCCCCGCACGCTCCACAATCTTCGTTTCGGACCTTGTCCTGCCATCGGATTTGTAGATGCGCCTCAGACAGGTGTTGAAGAATGTCTGAATCTTTGTTGCATCGTCTGTGTTGTTCGCCACGTCTCGCACCGTAAGCAGAACTGATTTCACATTGGAGTTGAAGATGCGGATTTTTGGTTTTTCTTATGCGATTCCTCCAGATGCCCAGATGTTCTTGAGCATGACGAAAGCTGCTCTTGCTTGCCGATTCTGGCTGTGACGTCCCCGGTCCGTGCCTCCCTGTTGGTCAACCACGCTTCCCAGGTAGACGAAAGACTCCACCCCCGATGGGCTCTCCATCGACTGTGACGGTGTGTTGGCAGTGGTGTTGATTTTTCATCAGCTGGGTCTTCTTCCTGTTAATCTTGAGCCCTGTCCCGGCTGATGTGGTCTCCAAGCGAGTGGTCTTGTCCTGCATCTGGCTGTGGCTGTGTGACAGGAGCGCCAGGTCATCAGCAAAGTCAAGGTCATCGAGCTGCTTTCCAGAGTGTCCACTGTATACCGTTGTTTCTGCCTGTTTTTGTGGTCTTCATGATCCAGTCAAGGGACCAGGGGGAAAGGGGAAAGGGCGACAGCAGGCATCCCTCCCGAACTCCGGTTTTCACCTTGAAACTTTCGACAGGGGGCCCGGCGTGGGCAATCCTGCAGTTCATGTCCGGGTAGGTGCACCGGATGGGGGAGATGATTTTCCCTCGGGGACTCCGTAATGCCTCAGCAGCTTCCACAGATCTCTCTGTCCACACTGTCGAAAGCCTTCTCATAATCTATGAAGTTGATGTAAAGGGGGGAGTTCCACTCCAGCGACTGCTCCACGATGATGCGCAGGCTGGCGATCTGGTCGCACATGATCTGTTCTGCCGGGAAGCCTGCCTGCTGGTCTCGGAGTTTGGGGGTCGACGGCCTTTTATTCTCTCCAGTAGAACCCTGTTTGAGAACCTTGCCGGCGTTGACAGGAGCATGATCCCTCGTAGTTTGCTGCAGTCCCTGAGGTCTCCTTTCTTCGGCAGCTTGATTACGATTCCTTCTTCCACTGAGCCGGTACCTCCTCCTTCTCCCCGATCTTGCTGAAGAGGCTGTATAGCATGTTGACAGCTGTCTCTATTCTGCTTTGATGGCTTCTGCTGGTATCTCGTCCGGCCCTGCAGCTTCCCATTTTTCAGAGTCCCTATGGCCTTCTTGATCTCTGCCTTTGAGGGTTTGTCACAGCTGATGGGCAGGTCTGTCTCTGCAGGTGGGATGTCTGGTGGGGCGTCAGGGGCGGGCGGGTTTAGCAGCTCCCTGAAGTGTTCTGCCCATCGTTTCAGCTGTTCCTCGGTTGTTGTCAGTGGGTTTCCGTTCTTGTCCTTCACTGGCTTGTCTGTCTGCTGGAACTTACCCGTCAGCTTCTTGGTCACCAGGTACAGGTCCTTCAGATTCCCCTGTCCGGCTGCTGCCTCTGCTTGGGTGGGCCCGGTCGTCAAAGTAGTCCCCCCTTGTCCTCTTGATGCTCTTCTTTACTTCTCCGTTCGCTGCTGTGGCTCTTCCTGTGCCTTTGCCCTAGCTGCTCTTGTTCGGCTCGTGTTCATGTAGCTTTCTTCCTTTTCCTTGTTTCCAACTTGTGGATGGGGGTCGGCAGAGATCCATTCTTTGTGCGGGCCTTCTTCTTGCCAAGGATCCTTCACATTTTGTCATGTCAGAGCTTCTTTCAGTGTTCCACTGTGTCTCGTTTTCCGTCTCACTGTCTTCTATCAGCTCTTGTACGGCTGGAACCTGTTGGAAAGGCTGATCTGGAATGCTGCTTGTGTGTCCCTGTTCCGGAGCAGTCCGACATTGTACCTTGTACGTGTGTTGTTGGTGTTGGTGAATCTCTTGAGGCGAAGTCTCACTGTTGTTAAAAGAAGGTGGTGGTCTGATGACCACGTCAGCACCTCTCATCACTCGTACATCCGCCATGATCTCCTGAAATTTGCGGGTAATGCAGATGTGCAATCTGGTTCTCCGTGACATGGTTCGGGGATCTCCATGTGGCCTTGTGGATGCGCTTGTGTGGGAAGATGCTTCCTCCTATCCACCAGCTGGTTCAGGGCGCACAGGTCTGCAAAACGCTCACCATTCTCGTTCATTTGTCCCAGTCCATGTTCCCCAATGATGTCCTCGTAGCCTGTGTTGTCCCTTCCTCTTGGCGTTAAAATCTCCCATCAGTATGGTTATGTCCTTTGCTCCTCTTTTGTCTATCACTGTCTGTAGTTGCTGGGAAAGTCATCTTCTTCTCTTCTTCCGCATCATTGGTGGGAGCATAGCACTGGATGATGTTCAGCCCGATGTTTATTCTTCTTCGTGGTAAACTTGCTGTGATGATGCGGGAGTTGACAGTTCCCATCCGATGAGTGCCCCTTGTGCCTCCGTGCCACATCAGGCCACGCCCTCAGTGTGGGGCTTCCATCCTCTGGTGTCCTGAGTACAGCCCGCTGTTCTCCCAAAGAAAGTCTCAGCTGTCCTGATTGTAGCCACCTTGTCTCCCTCAGTCCTAGCACTCCGATCTTGTAGTTTTTCACTCTCTCACAACTTGGATGGTTTTCCTGTTTTCAAACATCGTCCTGATGTTCCATGTGGCTACTTTTGTTGTTGTCCGGGTGTTAGAAGGGGAGTCGGCCTTGCAGCTTCCTTTCGGCTTTCACTGCACTGCGTCATAAGTCTCTGGGGTGGAGACCCTTCATTGCCCAGGTGAATGCTTTGGTTCATTGTCGTCAAAGCTTCTGTAACTCGTCTTTTTTACAGGGAGGGTTGTTAGCCCTACGCAAGCCACGGGTTCACTTCTATCAAATTGTTTTCGGATTGCCCCCTACCCCGTCTCGGGGTTTTTCAGTCGCATCCTACTGTCGCATTCCTACTCCTTTGTCGGGGCTACACGCTCCTGGTTATCTCGCGATTACTCGCCGGTCGTCCTTTGTTCTACCCCAACTTCCTCGCCGGTCGGCGGCGGCCATCTTTTTTTCTCGCCGGTCGTGTCTCCCCACCATATTCCTACCCTCGGGTTTATCACCCATTTGACGCAAGACTCCTCATTAAGGTTTAGTGCCAAGAAAGACCATTATCCATCTCACTTAAGAACGTGGTTCTGTAAGTGTGCGTGATTTTCCACGATCGGTGGCGTGTACGGTATTTGAGATTTCGGGCGATCTCTCGAGGACTTGCACGACACCACACGGGCGTCGAGATTATTTACCTTCCGATCGACCACCTTGTCTCCTCTTTGCGGTCGTGTGTTCCGGTTTGCTCTGCCCCCTGTGCCCAACATGGTGAAGGACACCGCCGGGTCGAGCCACTCCACCCCTCGGATTTTGCTCAGTTTCCCGGGGAACCGGCGGGTCGATTCCGTCTCCGACAATCCGTTCACATGGATGAACGTAAAGGTTCGGGTAGATAGAGACGACTGCTCCGCGGGGGACGCTGACCTTTCCTCTTCTTTCCCGACCGACGAACGCACGATCGCGGCGTCCGAAGCGGATGGGCAAGCGGCCACCATGGCTAAATGCCTTTCTTTTGACCTGCCGGAAAGAAAGAATACCAAGAAGTCTAAGGCAAGGCGCCCCTCAAGGGGCCCTCCCGAGCTAAATAGCCGACGAATTCGCCCTTACCCCCCTCCTCTCCACGCCAGCTTGCCCTCTCGCCCCCGACGCGCTCGGAGACCTCTCTCTATCATGCTGAGTCGCGCGACCCTCGGGCCCAGGGGAATCACCGAGCCCGCGGACCAGCACGGGGACGGGTCTGTATGGAATCGCCATCCGTCACTCGCCTTGGTGAGTCACATGTCCATTTTTTCCCCCGAAATCGACACGGTACTCCAGCGCTCTGCCCCACCGGCACAGGGGGCAGCCAACACCTGAGCCCGAGGGGCGCTTTGACTCCGGATGCATGTTATGGTCACCCCGAAGCACGACCTCGGTGGTGTCCAAAATTTTGGGCGTGCGGTCACATCGCCCATCACGCGGTCGTGGGTTCGCACAAGGACAGTCGACCCCCCCCCGATCGACCACACCTTCTCCCCCTAGGGGTATCGGGCGTTGGGGATCAGACCTTTTCGGGTCCCCGTTTGGGCAACGTCCACGTCCCGCTCCTCCGGGAGGACTACCTCCGGACCCGGTACCTG
>JAFLJL010007171.1:12970-25932 GCA_018398815.1 Conus ventricosus | reverse complement strand
ATCGATCGTTGCCATCATTATGCATGCGTGTTTGAACATTTCAAATGCATCGATCGCTGCCATCGTTATGCATGCATGTTTGAACATTTCAAATGCATCGATCGTTGCCATCATTATGCATGCGTGTTTGAACATTTCAAATGCATCGATCGCTGCCATCGTTATGCATGCATGTTTGAACATTTCAAATGCATCGATCGTTGCCATCATTATGCATGCGTGTTTAAACATTTCAAATGCATCGATCGCTGCCATCGTTATGCATGCATGTTTGAACATTTCAAATGCATCGATCGCTGCCATCATTATGCATGCATGTTTGAACATTTCAAATGCATCGATCGCTGCCATAATCATGCATGCATGTTTGAACATTTCAAGTGGGAAGCATGCAGTTATGAAAGTAAGTTGACATCACTGGTGACAACGACACAATGTTGAGTGATCAGACACAAAGGGCTTAGAACCCAAGCGACAACAATATCTTTCTTACCGCTTTTGAGAGAGAGAGATGCAGCTGTTGAAGCTACAAGAGTACACAATGATTTACGTAGCAGATGGAAATCGAGATCACAAAGGGAACTGGAGAAGATGTGTGTGTGTGTGTGTGTGTGTGTGTGTGTGTGTGTGTGTGTGTGTGTGTGTGTGTGTGTAAGTTCATTTGCTGAGATTTAGAATACATTTTCAAAATCAGAGCGTTTACTTCAACAGTAAACAAGTAATAATCTTTTTTTCATTCGTGAGTGTGATTGGTAAGAGTAACGAATTAGCTTTATTCTTTTTTTCCCCCTGATATATTTTCACATTGTGTCATACTGTTGCTGTATTTTCAACTCTTTTTTTTTCCCCGCCAGGCACACACTGGCTGTGGGAGGTACTGACTATGCTGGTGAACCGCACCAGCACACACTCTCACTACATGAAACGCACCGCCATGCTGGAATCCGCCGACCTTCCCCTTCTTCAACAAGAACCTTCCCCCCGCGTGCTCAACACGCACCTGCATCCGCAGGCACTGCCGGAAATGACGTGGAGCAGCGCGTGCCGTGTGGTGGTGTGTCACCGGAACCCCAAGGACGTGGTGGTGTCGCTGTACAACATGGCGCACCAGCTGTCCAGAAGCAGCAGTCGGTCAGCATTTGAGGGCACGTTTGAAGGCTATGCTCGGCTGTTCGTCAACGGGACAGGTAGGCAGTGCTGGGCTTCTATTGTGGTTTGTGGTAGTAGTAGTAGTAGTAGTAGTAGTAGCAGCAGTAGCGGCAGCAGTTGTAGTAGTAGTAGTAGTAGTAGTAGTAGTAGTAGTAGTAGTAGTATAGCAGCAGCATAGTAGTAGTATTAGTAGTAGTAGTAGCAGGAGTAACAATGATACAATAAGGTAATTTGTGACAGACCAATGAAGTATGTGGTGCATGGTGCATTGCAATCATAAAGAATACCAATGTGGGTACTACTACTACCACTACTACTACTACTACAAACTACTACTACTACTACTAAAATTTATGAAGAGCTATTTCCAGCATAATTAAGTGTTTAGTGCGAGATATTATTGCAGTCATAGTCATAAAGAATATCAACGCGGAAATGTCAGTCTTCTTACACACACGAGTAAAAAGATATACATCAAAGTAATCTTGTAAAAATGTAAATTGAGAGAGAGAGAGAGAGAGAGAGAAGAGAGAGAGAGAGAAGAGAGAGAGAAGAGAGAGAGAGAGATTGATTCTCTATGTTCATGTCGTCGACCGCACGAGAAATTTCCTTGTTTTTAATGAAGACGACAGTAGCATATTTCATTGATTGATAGACTGGTCTGAGAACAACACACCACGGTGCACGTGTCTGTTTGTGTGTAAGTGTGGGTGCGATGCTCCTTGCCGGTGTAACGAAAAGTTTCAACTCCCCGAATGGTTTAACTCCCAGGGAGTTAAACTGTTCATATGTAAATTTTAACTCCCCGGGAGTTAAACTAGAATGACTCCCACCCTGTGCCAAAATAACTCCACTCAGTAAAACTTCAAAATGTTCTAAAATCTTTTTTGTACAAGTCTCAACAAATTCTTGAAACATTAAGGGGGAGTCATTTTGTACATATATCAGACCTAACTCCCACCCTGTAACAGAATGACCCCCCCCCCCCCCCCCCCCCCGGGGAGTTAGAACAGATTAACTCCCGGGAGTTAATCCAGGCGTGTAAAGGTTTAACTCCCCGCCCACTAAGGGGAGTCAGTTTTTCACAGTTTAGAATAACTCCCCTGGGAGTTAATGTGTACACGTGTTTTGACATTCTCGGGGCACACTCTCGGGGCACACTCTGGGGCACACTCTCGCGGCACACTCTCGTCTCACACACAGCACCTCTAAATATGTAGCGCGACCCGGACCACAAAGCCCGCAACACACTGCTGCAGTCAAAACAGCTTGGCGAGACGGGAACCGACAGAAATTGTGCTTTCTCTGGCAGCTTCAGTGTTGTCTGGCTCGCCGTCCGTTCAAAGTATTCAAACATCTTTGATATCGATGAAAACCTCAGAACCCAAGGAATAAAATGCAATAAGTCATATTTGACAATTTTGTGGCTGTGTAAAATTATTGATGATTAATGTCCAAGTGATAACCCACTTTTAACGTGTTTGCATCATATTTTTCTCCATTTCGATAAGAAATACCAAATAGCATGAAATAGTTTTGTAATGAATGATTAGCTGGCACTTCGCTCTTATTATACATATAAATTTCATTGTCCAAGATGGTGTCTGAGCAGAACACTTTGTTTAGAAAATTGATAGAAAACACAAATGGCTTTCCTTGCCACTTGGCCGTCGACATGTGCTTTTGATACGATTTTCGATAAACTATTACTCTGTTGAAATGGTCCATCGGATGATAATTTTTTTTATACATTTTTAGTTGCTTTTATCATAGAAATGGAGTCATTAACAAAATTCCAATTGGGAAGTCCGAATTTCGTAAAACAACAATTAAGATCAAAACTCTGACAAAGAATGAAGGCGACTCGCTCAAGGGAAACGGCGTCGTCAGTCATTTCGTACAGTCGCAACCCTGAGTGGAAAAGATCCTGGGCATGTGATATACGAAACGAGAGCTCATGGACTTTACTTTTAATGTGCATTTTCGGATTTTTTCGGTTTTTCTCATAATTTTTGTGAAATCAAGAATTGTTCTAGGTTTGCTTGACGGACAATTGAAATGGCGCCAAATTGTACAAAATACCAGTTTAGAGAAAGTATGGACGTCTAGGCCCAGTACGGTTGTAACGAATAGAATACATTAATTTTTGTGACTTCAGTGACGTATATACAACTATGTAGGTTCCGAGGTATTCATAATTTAAAGAGTTTACACCCAAAAAATCGAGATTCATCAATCAAGTGAGGTAAGGGGGAAGGTATCTCTTGAACAAAGTATTTCGTCTACGACGGGTAACCAAGAAATGTACCGGTAGCACCCGGCTACACACGGTTACACAACTTTATTGCCTTCTGATGCCACTGCACGTAATAGTCATAACAGCACACACAAAAGTTCACCAAGGAAATCACAACACTAATGAGCAACAATGTAAGCAAAAAGTGACTCACCCTAAACATTCAGCCAGTCGTTCGTGAAGGTGACCCTAGGGACGGGGAAGATCGGGGAGGTGTCCGAGAAAGTACACAAGTCAGTCTAACCCTATCACAATTCCCTTTCTTCTTTTCTCCTTGTCCATGAAAAATTAAGCCACATCATTTTACTTTTCCACTCCTTTACCACTTCACTATTCTGCCACAATTAATAACTATACTCTGGTCCTTGTCTTCTTTGTACTAATCTTTGTTTTCTACCATCAAGCACTTTCTGGCTGAAACTGGTAGTGCGTTGTCTCTTATAGTATTTAGAGAATCGAATGTCTTTTCATTTGTCCAGCCCGCTGCTTTCAATATTGTTGTCAATGAACCTCCGGCTTGGGCAGCTGCACTGCAGCTTGCAGCCCTGAGTGTGCTGTGTACTGGTTAGTGTCGATGCCTGAGTGCGCTAGCATCTCTTTCACCCATTGCACGAATGTATGCTCACCAAGAGGCGCGTGAGGTTTGGTGTGACTGATGAATAGGTGTTGATGGTGACTGTCTCTGAGATCCCTAGTTGTATCAATATATTGTTTCAAGTGTTTCACTGGACACAGATTTTCATTCTTTGTGAATGCTCTAATCTCTGCTGGTTCAGTATATTTCCCTGGCTTTGTTGTTTTCAATACACATGAAAAATTGTAATACACGTTTACAATCAAACATCTTTACATCACTTGTTTTCAAAGAGTATAAAGCATGACCTCTTTGTCCTGTAACTAAAGCTAACAACATGCAAGTTTTCAAAGTCAGTTATTTCAAAGTCACTGTTTGATGGGAGATAAGCGATCTGAATAATTAAGTACAGTATTTACATCCCAAGTGTCCTTATATTTGGGTAAAGAAGACCTGTTTGCAAATGTTCCTTTCACAAGTTTGCAAATAACAGGGTGACTGCCCACTGAAAATCCATTTACTAATGGCAGATAGGCGGACAAAGCGCAGCGCGCAGAGTTTACAGCACTGTGGCTTGCTCCAGCACTAAAAAGTTCGGCAAGAAAGTTTGCTGCCTGCACAATGTCCGGCACATCATGTGGGATACTATTCTTTGCTGCGTACTGCTTCCGCTTGGCAATGTAGGTGTTGTACACTGCGCGTGTGTGGGGGTGCCAAGAACTGACTATTAGCGCTGCTGCCTGGTTGGAACATCCTTCCTTCTGGTACCACTCCCAGATACTTTGCATACCATCAGTTGAAGGCGGGGAAGAAGGGGGTGGGTTCTCCCTTGCTGCGTGGGGAGGGAGAGGATGGTGTCTCGTGTTGGTAGCAGTACTGGGTCTTGTGTCAGGAGCTGTGTCAGCAGAGGCCACCAGACTTGTGTTGGCCAGCGGGGCACCACCACTACCCCCATCTCTCGCTCTCTCTTCACCTTCCCCAACACCGCCGTGATCGTGCTAAAAGGGGGAAAGGCATAAAAGTCAAGGTTACTCCAAGGGAGGGAAAATGCATCTACTGCATAGGCGCTTGGGTCAGGTCTGTAAGAAACATGGCGCTGTATTTGGTTGTTCAACCTAGTGGCAAAAAGATCAATGTCAGGATTCATCTGTAATTATATCAATGCTTTGTGAAGCTCTTCTGTGTTCAGCTTCCATTCTGCATCCAGGTTTATTTTCCTTGACTCCTCATCTACTGCTGTGTTTTCCTTACCTCGAATATTAGCAGCACTCAACCATACATGATTGTCAATGCACCAGTTCCATATCATCTGTGTCATCAAATTACATGAATCAGAATGACTTGGGCCCATATGATTGATACATGCAACAGCAGTTGTGTTGTCTATCATGATACGGACATGTCGCCCATAAACCTGATTTAGGAAACATTTCAAAGCAAACAATGCTGCCTTTTGGTTAGTTAGTTAGTTAGTTAGTTAGTTAGATAGTGCCTTTTGGTGGATCAGCAACATTGAGACTGCTTATAATGTTATTCAGCAAACAGAGCCTGATGTAGCCCTGACCTCGGATGCATCAAAAACTGGATGGGGCTGTGCATGTGAACATTCAAAATCTGGGGGAGAATGGCTGCCAGAAGAAAAAAGAATTTCTCATCAACTATCTAGAACTTATTATCATTATCATTATTACTATCATCATTATTGTTGTTGTTATTATCATCACTATCATAGTGTTAACAATCACTCATCGTTTCAGTTCCTCATGGGTCCTGGTTTGACTACGTACGGGCCTGGAGGGCAAGCGGCGACGACTGGCCGAGGACCGGCTGTACGTGACGAGCTATGAGAGGATGAGCCGGGACCCGGTGCAGGAGACCAGCCGCCTGGCGTCCTTCCTGGGGCTGCAGGTGCCGCAGAGCCTCGCGCAGGACATCGCCCACGCCTGCAGCTTCCACAACCTGAAGGCGGCCTGCCAGCGGAAGACTGGAGGCCCCTCCTTCTGGAAACCTGGCTCCACGGGAATATTCAGGAAGGGTCAGCAGTTTTTTCTTTTTCCTCTCCGTTTCTTTCTTTCTGTATTCATTTGTTTTTGGAGGAACTGGACATGGTACGTCTCACAGATGTGAGTTCTCCTTCTGTCTCTGTCTCTGTCTGTCTGTCTGTTTGTCTGTCTGCCTCTCTCTCTCTCTCTCTCTCTCTCTCTCTCTCTCTCTCTCTCTCTCACACACACACACACACACACACACACACACACACACACACACACACACACACACACACATATATATATATATATATATATACATACATATATATGTATGTATGTATATAGACAGACAGAGAGAGAGAGAGAGAGAGAGAGAGAGGAGAGAGAGAGAGAGAGATACAGTTATATACACACACACGCACGCACGCACGCACGCACGCTCGCTCGCACGCACGCACGCGCGCGCGCGCACACACGCACGCACGCACGCACGCACGCACGCACGCACGCACGCACACACACACACACACACACACACACACACACACACACACACATCCTCTATGCCAACCCTGCCACCAGAAGAACATACAGACCCTCCTCTAATGATAAAACATCCTGCTTAAAGAATGAATGAACACCTTTTCCCCTTTTCCTAGTCCATTTGGTGTCGTAAGCAGCTTTGATTTGAAGTTATGGGCCTTCAATTATTTCGTCAGTGGAGCGAGAGTTACCCTACTTGTTTTTTTTACTTTTTCTTAGCTTGTTGAAAGCATGTTGCAAGCAGTGCAGCTGCTAAGTCAACAAAAATGAAAGACAAAAATGACAGTTTGCCAGTCACAAACTGTAGCTGATAAGACACTGAATGCTCTGAGAGACACTGGATGTCGTGAAGTCGTCGTAAAGTGGATACAGGCTTGTGGAGACCAGATTGGTGAAGACCAACCAGTACTGTGGGCGCCACAGTGTGCTTCTGTCAACAGACATGGTGATGAAGGCAGTGAAGACCAGTACAGTGGGCGCCACAATGTGCTTCTGTCAACAGACAGGGTGATGATGGCAGTGAAGACCAGTACAGTGGGCGCCACAATGTGCTTCTGTCAACAGACAGGGTGATGATGGCAGTGAAGACCAACCAGTACAGTGGGCGCCACAATGTGCTTCTGTCAACAGACAGGGTGATGATGGGGGTGAAGACCAGTACAGTGGGCGCCACAATGTGCTTCTGTCAACAGACAGGGTGATGATGGCAGTGAAGACCAACCAGTACAGTGGGCCCCACAATGTGCTTCTGTCAACAGACAGGGTGATGATGGCAGTGAAGACCAGTACAGTGGGCGCCACAATGTGCTTCTGTCAACAGACAGGGTGATGATGGCAGTGAAGACCAACCAGTACAGTGGGCGCTACAATGTGCTTCTGTCAACAGACAGGGTGATGATGGGGGTGAAGACCAACCAGTACAGTGGGCGCTACAATGTGCTTCTGTCAACAGACAGGGTGATGATGGCAGTGAAGACCAACCAGTACAGTGGGCGCTACAATGTGCTTCTGTCAACAGACAGGGTGATGAAGGCAGTGAAAACCAACCAGTACAGTGGGCGCCACAATGTGCTTCTGTCAACAGACAGGGTGATGATGGCAGTGAAAACCAACCAGTACAGTGGGCGCCACAATGTGCTTCTGTCAACAGACAGGGTGATGAAGGCAGTGAAGACGGGCGCCACAATGTGCTTCTGTCAACAGACAGGGTGACGATGGGGGTGAAGACCAACCAGTACAGTGGGCGCCACAATGTGCTTCTGTCAACAGACAGGGTGATGATGGGGGTGAAGACCAACCAGTACAGTGGGCGCCACAATGTGCTTCTGTCAACAGACAGGGTGATGATGGCAGTGAAGACCAACCAGTACAGTGGGCGCCACAATGTGCTTCTGTCAACAGACAGGGTGATGAAGACAGTGGAGACCAACCAGCACAGTGGGCGCCACAATGTGCTTCTGTCAACAGACAGGGTGATGAAGGCAGTGGAGACCAACCAGTACAGTGGGCGCCACAATGTGCTTCTGTCAACAGACAGGGTGATGATGGGGATGAAAACCAACCAGTACAGTGGGCGCCACAATGTGCTTCTGTCAACAGACAGGGTGATGATGGCGGTGAAGACCAACCAGGACAGTGGGCGCCACAGTGTGCTTCTGTCAACAGACAGGGTGATGATGGGGGTGAAGACCAGTACAGTGGGCGCCACAATGTGCTTCTGTCAACAGACAGGGTGATGATGGCAGTGAAGACCAACCAGTACAGTGGGCGCCACAATGTGCTTCTGTCAACAGACAGGGTGATGATGGGGGTGAAGACCAGTACAGTGGGCGCCACAATGTGCTTCTGTCAACAGACAGGGTGATGAAAGCTGTGAAGACGGGCGCCACAATGTGCTTCTGTCAACAGACAGGGTGATGATGGCGGTGAAGACCAGTACAGTGGGCGCACAATGTGCTTCTGTCAACAGACAGGGTGATGATGGCAGTGAAGACCAGTACAGTGGGCGCCACAATGTGCTTCTGTCAACAGACAGGGTGATGATGGAGGTGCTTAACAGCCCCAGTCAGTGCAGACACTCTTTACGTCCACGGAGAAACTGAAGCCTACCTACACCCACGCGTGATGTCATTGGCAACATCAAGGAAGCTAGCTCTGCAGAAGGTCCCAATCAAGACTGGACAGGGGAGATGACCGCTGTGAACCATTCGAGAAAAAAAGCTGCCAGTACAAATAGCTGTGGTCCAAAAGTCGAAACGGTGACCACGGGCATTTATGAGGGAACAGAGAAACACAGAAAGAATCCTGGTTATATTTCCACTGATGACTTTGAGGCCGGGACTTACGCTTCGATGACGATGGCCAACCGGGGTGACATGCCACTTAAAGTGATTGACAATGTCAAGGCAGCCATGGTTGATAAAGATAGACCCATTGAACAGCATAAAGTAAATATTGAGACTGCAAGAGTAACCATTACAAAGAAACCTGGAGAAGTTTACTTGGAAGACTAAGGGTGTGTTCTTTTCGGATTTTAAAGAAGAGTAAACTTATCCAAGATAAACCTGTGCGTGGGGTGTTGATGCTATCCACGCTACATGGTTCTGTCTAGTAACTGGAACACGATTCCATCACAGAGATCACAGGGCGTCAACAAAACTGCAGATGAAAATCCAGGTAGCGTTCTACTGGCCAGGTTTTCATTACAAACGTTACATCACTTCGCCATTCCTGTGATGCCAGTGAGAAGACAGTGCCAAGAGACACACAGTGCCAATGCAAAAGATCCCAAAGAGCCCAAATGCAAAAGATCCCAAAGAGCCAAATGCAAAAGGTCCCAAAGAGCCAAATCCAAAAGATCCCAAAGAGCCAATGCAAAAGATCCTTTTTGTAGATTTGCCTTTCAAGCGAGAAGCAACTGACCTTGACGGCCCTGTGAACCCTGTGAGTGATGATGGACACATGTCAATGCCGACACCCGCAGACCATGCCACGAGGAATCCTGAAGATTTCTCTTCAAAGGAGATACATGTGGAGACGCAGCGGCACTGGTAAACATGTCCCAGGTGAAATACTGAGTGACTGGGGCACCCATGTCACATCAAACCGCATGAAGGAAGTGAGCAGGCTGCTGTGTGATCGTCATCTCACCACATCTGCCCACTGGCTGTACTATGTGTTGGTCGTGTCACCCACATCTGCCCACTGGCTGTACTATGTGTTTGTCGTGTCACCACATCTGCCCACTGGCTGTACTATGTGTTGGTCGTGTCACCACATCTGCCCACTGGCTGTACTATGTGTTCGTTACTGACTGTACTATGTGTTGGTCATGTCACCACATCTGCCCACTGGCTGTACTATGTGTTGGTCGTGTCACCACATCTGCCCACTGGCTGTACTATGTGTTGGTCATGTCACCACATCTGCCCACTGGCTGTACTATGTGTTGGTCGTGTCACCACATCTGCCCACTGGCTGTACTATGTGTTGGTCGTGTCACCACATCTGCCCACTGGCTGTACTATGTGTTCGTCATCTGCCCACTGGCTGTACTATGTGTTCGTCGTGTCACCACATCTGCCCACTGGCTGTACTATGTGTTGGTCATCTCACCACATCTGCCCACTGGCTGTACTATGTGTTCGTCGTGTCACCACATCTGCCCACTGGCTGTACTATGTGTTGGTCATCTCACCACATCTGCCCACTGGCTGTACTATGTGTTCGTCATCTGCCCACTGGCTGTACTATGTGTTCGTCGGTCACCCACATCTGCCCACTGGCTGTACTATGTGTTGGTCATGTCACCACATCTTCCCAATGGCTGTACTATGTGTTCGTCGTGTCACCACATCTGCCCACTGGCTGTTCTATGTGTTGGTCGTGTCACCACATCTGCCCACTGGCTGTACTATGTGTTCGTCATGTCACCACATCTGCCCACTGGCTGTACTATGTGTTGGTCGTGTCACCACATCTGCCCACTGGCTGTACTATGTCCAGATTCTCGAACATTCCAGACAACTTGTACGTTGATTTGAATTACTTTCAATTATCGGGATTTGATGGGTTGAAACAATCGAGACAAAGTGAATAGAATGAGATTTGAGAAAGTGTTTGAGAGCGCTTTTGTCTGTCACCTGCTGAAGGTAAAGATTCGGCATCAGTGTCAGCCTTTTACTCTGTCTGTCATCTGCTGAAGGTAAAGATTCGGCATCAGTGTCAGCCTTTTACTCTGTCATCTGCTGAAGGTAAAGATTCGGCATCAGTGTCAGCCTTTTACTCTGTCTGCCATCTGCTGAAGGTAAAGATTCGGCATCAGTGTCATCCATTTACCCTGTCATCTCCTGAAGGTAAAGATTCGACATCAGTGTGTCACGGGCAAAAATAGAAAAACCGAATTCGTGGTCAGTCACCAGCCAGTTCAATCGGACATAAGTCCAAACCCAAACATTCTGGTCTCCAGGCAGACGACTTCGGTGTCGCGTCAGCCAATTAGGCACAGCGAATAGGCTATTTTTAGTCCTCACGGAGACAGCACTGTCCAGCAGACAGACTAAGTGGCTGGACAGACGTCTCGATAGGTCTGGCCAGACGGGTCTTGGCGCCTGGGTCAGACTGATCTAGCCAATTTGTGACCAGCGCCCATAGTTAAGCCAGACGTCGCCGGTTGAAGTAGGAAGGGGAAGGTATTGTGTGGTGGGGGTAAAATCAAGCTAATTAATTAAATGACCCATTGACCACCGCAGAGAGCAAGGCCAGTAGATGTGACTTTGACGAGTTGAATGTCCAATGGAATTAGAGGGAGGTGGCCTCAGTACTAGGCGGGAAAAATTCTGACCAATGGTACTCACCCTTTGACAGATGGGAACGGGATAAGAAAGTGAGGGGAGAGAAGAGGGGAGAACGAACAGACAGAGAGAGAGGAAGAGGTTCTGGGTGTAGGCTCTGACGAGAGAAGAGCAGAGAGATGAGAGGAGTGAACAGAACCGAGTTGAAGCATTAGCACTAGATAGAGTCTGCAGAGGAAGGACTAAGGAGAGATGTTGAGAGAGAGAGTTGCTAACTGATGAAGAGAAAAAAAAGAAAAAGAAAAAGAAAAGACAAAGCAACCATGTCCATTTGATAGAGCAGACTAGAAGAGAGAGAGAGAGAGTGCAATGCATTAATGCAGGAAGAAAGAAAGGAGAACAATCGATGTCTGGTAGTCACTGTTCAATCTGAAACCGGGGTTCGACCTCATACCTGGCAGCACCATTTTCCCATCAGCAGTCCAACCTGACCAACGCCAGCAGTCTAACCTGACCAGTGCCAGCAGTCCAACCTGACCAGTGCCAGGGGTCCAACCTGACCAGTGCCAGCAGTTGTGTCGTTGACTGGTGTTTGTGAAAGTGACAGTGAAAAGAAAAGAAAAAAAAAGAAGAAAAGGAAAGACAGTGATTCGTGAATAGTTTAAGATCACCTGGCCAGGTAAAGTGAAAAATCTATTTATACCCGGGTTAGTTATAGATTTAGATAAATGGTTTTTTTGGAGTTTCAAGGAAAGAGAGAATGTTTTATTTTGTTTGACTCCATGCGCATTGATGTTTTCTTCCATGATTATGTGTAGTAAAGTTATAGACTTACTAGTGGTTTGAATTGACGAATGCATGATATATGAATGAAATTTTAAGCAAGCTGTGAGTGTGTTTGGGCTGTGCGCTAGTCCTTCCTCCACTGACATACCTGAGGTTGACAATTATGGCGAGCCTGCCAGGATATTCTGGCCCATTTATATAATTGTTCAACTTCTCAGAGAGGAAGCTGGGTGGGATTCAGTATTGTAATCCTAAGGCAAGGTAGTGTCTTACTGTATGTCCCAAGATAGTTAAATACTAGGCTTGGCATTGCATCCAAGATAGTTTAACACTAGGCTTGGCATTTCAGCCCCAGAGTACTTATTTCGCACAGATTGCCTATAATTCGCTCTCATAGTTGGGTCAGGCGCTAGGCGTCTATAAAAAACTAATACTTGTCCCAAGCTAATATTATCATTCATAGGATTGTGCTATACGTCACTCGTGTCGGTAACCACCAGTTTGGCTGTCGTAGTAATAAAATCTTGTTAAAAAAAAAAGATATATAATGGCGGAAGAAAAGAACACCCCTATTGAACAACTTGTGAGCGTCGCTCGTGATTTAGCTACTCGGGAGAAGAGTTGCTAGCATTCGTTGAAACCCACAAAAGATGGAAAGAGATGAGCGAGTGGAAAGACCCGGGTCGCAGTAGAAATAGCATTAGCAGAGCAGGAAAGGACTAAAGCTACGCAACGCAGGAAACAGAAAACTAAGGGAAACGCAG
Source organism: Conus ventricosus (assembly GCA_018398815.1). Taxonomy (NCBI): domain Eukaryota; kingdom Metazoa; phylum Mollusca; class Gastropoda; order Neogastropoda; family Conidae; genus Conus; species Conus ventricosus. The sequence goes on along the minus strand of JAFLJL010007171.1, from coordinate 13,039 downwards.
GAACAGAAAGATTAAGGATTCAATTAGAGTTAGAGAGTAGAATACAGAGGGAGCCACCGGGGGGGATTG
>JAFLJL010007171.1:0-11970 GCA_018398815.1 Conus ventricosus | reverse complement strand
ACCAACACATAGTTACAACCCAAAGTGGGCAAGATGGGGTTTGACACGACCAACACATAGACAGCCAGTGGGCAGATGTGGTGACATGACCAACACATAGTACAGCCAGTGGGCAGATGTGGTGACACGACCAACACATAGTACAGCCATGGGCAGATGTGGTGACATGACCAACACATAGTACAGTCAGTAACGAACACATAGTACAGCCAGTGGGCAGATGTGGTGACACGACCAAACCATAGTACAGCCAGTGGGCAGATGTGGTGACACGACAAACACATAGTACAGCCAGTGGGCAGATGTGGTGACACGACCAACACATAGTACAGCCAGTGGGCAGATGTGGTGAGATGACGATCACACAGCAGCCTGCTCACTTCCTTCATGCGGTTTGATGTGACATGGGTGCCCCAGTCACTCAGTATTTCACCTGGACATGTTTACCAGTGCCGCTGCGTCTCCACATGTATCTCCTTTGAAGAGAAATCTTCAGGATTCCTCGTGGCATGGTCTGCGGGTGTCGGCATTGACATGTGTCCATCATCACTCACAGGGTTCACAGGGCCGTCAAGGTCAGTTGCTTCTCGCTTGAAAGGCAAATCTACAAAAAGGATCTTTTGCATTTGGCTCTTTGGGATCTTTTGGATTTGGCTCTTTGGGACCTTTTGCATTTGGCTCTTTGGGATCTTTTGCATTTGGCTCTTTGGGATCTTTTGCATTGGCACTGTGTGTCTCTTGGCACTGTCTTCTCACTGGCATCACAGGAATGGCGAAGTGATGTAACGTTTGTAATGAAAACCTGGCCAGTAGAACGCTACCTGGATTTCATCTGCAGTTTTGTTGACGCCCATGTGATCTCCTGTGATGGAATCGTGTTCCAGTTACTAGACAGAAACCATGTAGCGTGGATAGCATCAACACCCCACGCACAGGTTATCTTGGATAAGTTTACTCTTCTTTAAAATCCGAAAAGAACACACCCTTAGTCTTCCAAGTAAACTTCTCCAGGTTTCTTTGTAATGGTTACTCTTGCAGTCTCAATATTTACTTTATGCTGTTCAATGGGTCTATCTTTATCAAACCATGGCTGCCTTGACATTGTCAATCACTTTAAGTGGCATGTCACCCCGGGTTGGCCATCGTCATCGAAGCGTAAGTCCCGGCCTCAAAGTCATCAGTGGAAATATAACCAGGATTCTTTCTGTGTTTCTCTGTTCCCTCATAAATGCCCGTGGTCACCGTTTCGACTTTTGGACCACAGCTATTTGTACTGGCAGCTTTTTTTTCTCGAATGGTTCACAGCGGTCATCTCCCCTGTCCAGTCTTGATTGGGACCTTCTGCAGAGCTAGCTTCCTTGATGTTGCCAATGACATCACGCGTGGTGTAGGTAGGCTTCAGTTTCTCCGTGGACGTAAGAGTGTCTGCACTGACTGGGGCTGTTAAGCACCTCCATCATCACCCTGTCTGTTGACAGAAGCACATTGTGGCGCCCACTGTACTGGTCTTCACTGCCATCATCACCCTGTCTGTTGACAGAAGCACATTGTGGCGCCCACTGTACTGGTCTTCACCGCCATCATCACCCTGTCTGTTGACAGAAGCACATTGTGGCGCCCGTCTTCACAGCTTTCATCACCCTGTCTGTTGACAGAAGCACATGTGGCGCCCACTGTACTGGTCTTCACCCCCATCATCACCCTGTCTGTTGACAGAAGCACATTGTGGCGCCCACTGTACTGGTTGGTCTTCACTGCCATCATCACCCTGTCTGTTGACAGAAGCACATTGTGGCGCCCACTGTACTGGTCTTCACCCCCATCATCACCCTGTCTGTTGACAGAAGCACACTGTGGCGCCCACTGTCCTGGTTGGTCTTCACCGCCATCATCACCCTGTCTGTTGACAGAAGCACATTGTGGCGCCCACTGTACTGGTTGGTTTTCATCCCCATCATCACCCTGTCTGTTGACAGAAGCACATTGTGGCGCCCACTGTACTGGTTGGTCTCCACTGCCTTCATCACCCGTCTGTTGACAGAAGCACATTGTGGCGCCCACTGTGCTGGTTGGTCTCCACTGTCTTCATCACCCTGTCTGTTGACAGAAGCACATTGTGGCGCCCACTGTACTGGTTGGTCTTCACTGCCATCATCACCCTGTCTGTTGACAGAAGCACATTGTGGCGCCCACTGTACTGGTTGGTCTTCACCCCCATCATCACCCTGTCTGTTGACAGAAGCACATTGTGGCGCCCACTGTACTGGTTGGTCTTCACCCCCATCGTCACCCTGTCTGTTGACAGAAGCACATTGTGGCGCCCGTCTTCACTGCCTTCATCACCCTGTCTGTTGACAGAAGCACATTGTGGCGCCCACTGTACTGGTTGGTTTTCACTGCCATCATCACCCTGTCTGTTGACAGAAGCACATTGTGGCGCCCACTGTACTGGTTGGTTTTCACTGCCTTCATCACCCTGTCTGTTGACAGAAGCACATTGTAGCGCCCACTGTACTGGTTGGTCTTCACTGCCATCATCACCCTGTCTGTTGACAGAAGCACATTGTAGCGCCCACTGTACTGGTTGGTCTTCACCCCCATCATCACCCTGTCTGTTGACAGAAGCACATTGTAGCGCCCACTGTACTGGTTGGTCTTCACTGCCATCATCACCCTGTCTGTTGACAGAAGCACATTGTGGCGCCCACTGTACTGGTCTTCACTGCCATCATCACCCTGTCTGTTGACAGAAGCACATTGTGGGGCCCACTGTACTGGTTGGTCTTCACTGCCATCATCACCCTGTCTGTTGACAGAAGCACATTGTGGCGCCCACTGTACTGGTCTTCACCCCCATCATCACCCTGTCTGTTGACAGAAGACACATTGTGGCGCCCACTGTACTGGTTGGTCTTCACTGCCATCATCACCCTGTCTGTTGACAGAAGCACATTGTGGCGCCCACTGTACTGGTCTTCACTGCCATCATCACCCTGTCTGTTGACCAGAAGCACATTGTGGCGCCCACTGTACTGGTCTTCACTGCCTTCATCACCATGTCTGTTGACAGAAGCACACTGTGGCGCCCACAGTACTGGTTGGTCTTCACCAATCAGGTCTCCACAAGCCTGTATCCACTTTACGACGACTTCACGACATCCAGTGTCTCTCAGAGCATTCAGTGTCTTATCAGCTACAGTTTGTGACTGGCAAACTGTCTTTTTGTCTTTCATTTTTGTTGACTTAGCAGCTGCACTGCTTGCAACATGCTTTCAACAAGCTAAGAAAAAGTAAAAAAAAAAGTAGGGTAACTCTCGCTCCACTGACGAAATAATTGAAGGCCCATAACTTCAAATCAAAGCTGCTTACGACACCAAATGGACTAGGAAAAAGGGGGAAAAGGTGTTCATTCATTCTTTAAGCAGGATTTTTATCATTAGAGGAGGGTCTGTATGTTCTTCTGGTGGCAGGGTTGGCATAGAGGATGTGTGTGTGTGGTGTGTGGGGTGTGTGTGTGTGTGTGTGTGTGTGCGTGCGTGCGTGCGTGCGTGCGTGCGTGCGTGCGTGCGTGTTTTGGCGCGCGCGCGCGTGCGTGCGTGCGAGCGAGCGTGCGTGCGTGCGTGCGTGCGTGTGTGTGTATATAACTGTATCTTCTCTCTCTCTCTCTCTCTCTCTCTCTCTCTCTCTCTCTCTGTCTGTCTAAATACATACATACATATATATGTATGTATATATATAATATATATATGTGTGTGTTTTGTGTGTGTGTGTGTGTGTGTGTGTGTGTGTGTGTGTGTGTGTGTGTGTGTGAAAAGAGGAGAGAGAGAGAGAGAGAGAGAGAGAGAGAGAGAGAGGCAGACAACAAACAGACAGACAGACAGAGACAGAGACAGAAGGAGAACTCACATCTGTGAGACGTACCATGTCCAGTTCCTCCAAAAACAAATGAATACAGAAAGAAGAAACGGAGAGGAAAAGAAAAAACTGCTGACCCTTCCTGAATATTCCCGTGGAGCCAGGTTTCCAGAAGGAGGGGCCTCCAGTCTTCCGCTGGCAGGCCGCCTTCAGGTTGTGGAAGCTGCAGGCGTGGGCGATGTCCTGCGCGAGGCTCTGCGGCACCTGCAGCCCCAGGAAGGACGCCAGGCGGCTGGTCTCCTGCACCGGGTCCCGGCTCATCCTCCATAGCTCGTCACGTACAGCCGGTCCTCGGCCAGTCGTCGCCGCTTGCCCTCCCAGGCCCGTACGTAGTCAAACCAGGACCCATGAGGAACTGAACGTGAGTGATTGTTAACACTATGATAGTGATGATAATAACAACAACAATAATGATGAAGTAATAATGATAATGATAATAAGTTCTAGATAGTTGATGAGAAATTCTTTTTTCTTCTGGCAGCCATTCTCCCCCAGATTTTTAATGTTCACATGCACAGCCCCATCCAGTTTTTGATGCATCCGGGCAGGGCTACATCAGGCTCTGTTTGCTGAATAACATTATAAGCAGTCTCAATGTTGCTGATCCACCAAAGGCACTATCTAACTAACTAATAACTAACTAACTAACCAAAAGGCAGCATTGTTTGCTTTGAAATGTTTCCTAAATCAGGTTTATGGGCGACATGTCCGTATCATGATAGACAACACAACTGCTGTTGCATGTATCAATCATATGGGCCCAAGTCATTCTGATTCATGTAATTTGATGACACAGATGATATGGAACTGGTGCATTGACAATCATGTATGGTTGAGTGCTGCTAATATTCGAGGTAAGGAAAAACACAGCAGTAGATGAGGAGTCAAGGAAAATAAACCTGGATGCAGAATGGAAGCTGAACACAGAAGAGCTTCACAAAGCATTGATATAATTACAGATGAATCCTGACATTGATCTTTTTGCCACTAGGTTGAACAACCAAATACAGCGCCATGTTTCTTACAGACCTGACCCAAGCGCCTATGCAGTAGATGCATTTTCCCTCCCTTGGAGTAACCTTGACTTTTATGCCTTTCCCCCTTTTAGCACGATCACGGCGGTGTTGGGGAAGGTGAAGAGAGAGCGAGAGATGGGGGTAGTGGTGGTGCCCCGCTGGCCAACACAAGTCTGGTGGCCTCTGCTGACACAGCTCCTGACACAAGACCCAGTACTGCTACCAACACGAGACACCATCCTCTCCCTCCCCACGCAGCAAGGGAGAACCCACCCCCTTCTTCCCCGCCTTCAACTGATGGTATGCAAAGTATCTGGGAGTGGTACCAGAAGGAAGGATGTTCCAACCAGGCAGCAGCGCTAATAGTCAGTTCTTGGCACCCCCACACACGCGCAGTGTACAACACCTACATTGCCAAGCGGAAGCAGTACGCAGCAAAGAATAGTATCCCACATGATGTGCCGGACATTGTGCAGGCAGCAAACTTTCTTGCCGAACTTTTTAGTGCTGGAGCAAGCCACAGTGCTGTAAACTCTGCGCGCTGCGCTTTGTCCGCCTATCTGCCATTAGTAAATGGATTTCAGTGGGCAGTCACCCTGTTATTTGCAAACTTGTGAAAGGAACATTTGCAAACAGGTCTTCTTTACCCAAATATAAGGACACTTGGGATGTAAATACTGTACTTAATTATTCAGATCGCTTATCTCCCATCAAACAGTGACTTTGAAATAACTGACTTTGAAAACTTGCATGTTGTTAGCTTTAGTTACAGGACAAAGAGGTCATGCTTTATACTCTTTGAAAACAAAGTGATGTAAAGATGTTTGATTGTAAACGTGTATTACAATTTTTCATGTGTATTGAAAACAACAAAGCCAGGAAATATACTGAACCAGCAGAGATTAGAGCATTCACAAAGAATGAAAATCTGTGTCCAGTGAAACACTTGAAACAATATATTGATACAACTAGGGATCTCAGAGACAGTCCCATCAACACCTATTCATCAGTCACACCAAACCTCACGCGCCTCTTGGTGAGCATACATTCGTGCAATGGGTGAAAGAGATGCTAGCGCACTCAGGCATCGACACTAACCAGTACACAGCACACTCAGGGCTGCAAGCTGCAGTGCAGCTGCCCAACCCGGAGTTCATTGACAACAATATTGAAAGCAGCGGGCTGGACAAATGAAAAGACATTCGATTCTCTAAATACTATAAGAGACAACGCACTACCAGTTTCAGCCAGAAAGTGCTTGATGGTAGAAAACAAAGATTAGTACAAAGAAGACAAGGACCAGAGTATAGTTATTAATTGTGGCAGAATAGTGAAGTGGTAAAGGAGTGGAAAAGTAAAATGATGTGGCTTAATTTTTCATGGACAAGGAGAAAAGAAGAAAGGGAATTGTGATAGGGTTAGACTGACTTGTGTACTTTCTCGGACACCTCCCCGATCTTCCCCGTCCCTAGGGTCACCTTCACGAACGACTGGCTGAATGTTTAGGGTGAGTCACTTTTTGCTTACATTGTTGCTCATTAGTGTTGTGATTTCCTTGGTGAACTTTTGTGTGTGCTGTTATGACTATTACGTGCAGTGGCATCAGAAGGCAATAAAGTTGTGTAACCGTGTGTAGCCGGGTGCTACCGGTACATTTCTTGGTTACCCGTCGTAGACGAAATACTTTGTTCAAGAGATACCTTCCCCCTTACCTCACTTGATTGATGAATCTCGATTTTTTTGGGTGTAAACTCTTTAAATTATGAATACCTCGGAACCTACATAGTTGTATATACGTCACTGAAGTCACAAAAATTAATGTATTCTATTCGTTACAACCGTACTGGGCCTAGACGTCCATACTTTCTCTAAACTGGTATTTTGTACAATTTGGCGCCATTTCAATTGTCCGTCAAGCAAACCTAGAACAATTCTTGATTTCACAAAAATTATGAGAAAAACCGAAAAATCCGAAAATGCACATTAAAAGTAAGTCCATGAGCTCTCGTTTCGTATATCACATGCCCAGGATCTTTTCCACTCAGGGTTGCGACTGTACGAAATGACTGACGACGCCGTTTCCCTTGAGCGAGTCGCCTTCATTCTTTGTCAGAGTTTTGATCTTAATTGTTGTTTTACGAAATTCGGACTTCCCAATTGGAATTTTGTTAATGACTCCATTTCTATGATAAAAGCAACTAAAAATGTATAAAAAAAATTATCATCCGATGGACCATTTCAACAGAGTAATAGTTTATCGAAAATCGTATCAAAAGCACATGTCGACGGCCAAGTGGCAAGGAAAGCCATTTGTGTTTTCTATCAATTTTCTAAACAAAGTGTTCTGCTCAGACACCATCTTGGACAATGAAATTTATATGTATAATAAGAGCGAAGTGCCAGCTAATCATTCATTACAAAACTATTTCATGCTATTTGGTATTTCTTATCGAAATGGAGAAAAATATGATGCAAACACGTTAAAAGTGGGTTATCACTTGGACATTAATCATCAATAATTTTACACAGCCACAAAATTGTCAAATATGACTTATTGCATTTTATTCCTTGGGTTCTGAGGTTTTCATCGATATCAAAGATGTTTGAATACTTTGAACGGACGGCGAGCCAGACAACACTGAAGCTGCCAGAGAAAAGCACAATTTCTGTCGGTTCCCGTCTCGCCAAGCTGTTTTGACTGCAGCAGTGTGTTGCGGGCTTTGTGGTCCGGGTCGCGCTACATATTTAGAGGTGCTGTGTGTGAGACAGAGAGTGTGCCGCGAGAGTGTGCCCCCAGAGTGTGCCCCGAGAGTGTGCCCCGAGAATGTCAAAACACGTGTACACATTAACTCCCAGGGGAGTTATTCTAAACTGTGAAAAACTGACTCCCCTTAGTGGGCGGGGAGTTAAACCTTTACACGCCTGGATTAACTCCCGGGAGTTAATCTGTTCTAACTCCCCGGGGGGGGGGGGGGGGGGGGTCATTCTGTTACAGGGTGGGAGTTAGGTCTGATATATGTACAAAATGACTCCCCCTTAATGTTTCAAGAATTTGTTGAGACTTGTACAAAAAAGATTTTAGAACATTTTGAAGTTTTACTGAGTGGAGTTATTTTGGCACAGGGTGGGAGTCATTCTAGTTTAACTCCCGGGGAGTTAAAATTTACATATGAACAGTTTAACTCCCTGGGAGTTAAACCATTCGGGGAGTTGAAACTTTTCGTTACACCGGCAAGGAGCATCGCACCCACACTTACACACAAACAGACACGTGCACCGTGGTGTTTGTTCTCAGACCAGTCTATCAATCAATGAAATATGCTACTGTCGTCTTCATTAAAAACAAGGAAATTTCTCGTGCGGTCGACGACATGAACATAGAGAATCAATCTCTCTCTCTCCTCTCTCTCTCTCTCTCTCTCTCTCTCTCTCTCTCTCTCTCTCTCTCTCTCTCTCAATTTACATTTTTACAAGATTACTTTGATGTATATCTTTTTACTCGTGTGTGTAAGAAGACTGACATTTCCGCGTTGATATTCTTTATGACTATGACTGCAATAATATCTCGCACTAAACACTTAATTATGCTGGAAATAGCTCTTCATAAATTTTAGTAGTAGTAGTAGTAGTTTGTAGTAGTAGTAGTAGTGGTAGTAGTAGTACCCACATTGGTATTCTTTATGATTGCAATGCACCATGCACCACATACTTCATTGGTCTGTCACAAATTACCTTATTGTATCATTGTTACTCCTGCTACTACTACTACTACTATACTACTACTATGCTGCTGCTACTACTACTACTACTACTACTACTACTACTACTACTACTACTACTACAACTGCTGCCGCTACTGCTGCTACTACTACTACTACTACTACTCTACCACAAACCACAATAGAAGCCCAGCACTGCCTACCTGTCCCGTTGACGAACAGCCGAGCATAGCCTTCAAACGTGCCCTCAAATGCTGACCGACTGCTGCTTCTGGACAGCTGGTGCGCCATGTTGTACAGCGACACCACCACGTCCTTGGGGTTCCGGTGACACACCACCACACGGCACGCGCTGCTCCACGTCATTTCCGGCAGTGCCTGCGGATGCAGGTGCGTGTTGAGCACGCGGGGGAAGGTTCTTGTTGAAGAAGGGGAAGGTCGGCGGATTCCAGCATGGCGGTGCGTTTCATGTAGTGAGAGTGTGTGCTGGTGCGGTTCACCAGCATAGTCAGTACCTCCCACAGCCAGTGTGTGCCTGGCGGGGAAAAAAAAAGAGTTGAAAATACAGCAACAGTATGACACAATGTGAAAATATATCAGGGGGAAAAAAAGAATAAAGCTAATTCGTTACTCTTACCAATCACACTCACGAATGAAAAAAAGATTATTACTTGTTTACTGTTGAAGTAAACGCTCTGATTTTGAAAATGTATTCTAAATCTCAGCAAATGAACTTACACACACACACACACACACACACACACACACACAACACACACACACACAAAACACACACATCTCTCCAGTTCCCTTTGTGATCTCGATTTCCATCTGCTACGTAAATCATTGTGTACTCTTGTAGCTTCAACAGCTGCATCTCTCTCTCTCAAAAGCGGTAAGAAAGATATTGTTGTCGCTTGGGTTCTAAGCCCTTTGTGTCTGATCACTCAACATTGTGTCGTTGTCACCAGTGATGTCAACTTACTTTCATAACTGCATGCTTCCCACTTGAAATGTTCAAACATGCATGCATGATTATGGCAGCGATCGATGCATTTGAAATGTTCAAACATGCAGCATAATGATGGCAGCGATCGATGCATTTGAAATGTTCAAACATGCATGCATAACGATGGCAGCGATCGATGCATTTGAAATGTTTAAACACGCATGCATAATGATGGCAACGATCGATGCATTTGAAATGTTCAAACATGCATGCATAACGATGGCAGCGATCGATGCATTTGAAATGTTCAAACCACGCATGCATAATGATGGCAACGATCGATGCATTTGAAATGTTCAAACATGCATGCATAACGATGGCAGCGATCGATGCATTTGAAATGTTCAAACACGCATGCATAATGATGGCAACGATCGATGCATTTGAAATGTTCAAACACGCATGCATAATGATGGCAACGATCGATGCATTTGAAATGTTCAAACTTTGCATGTGGCAGCGATCGATGCGGAGTAGTGACAATGAAGAAGCTGAGCCCCCCCCCCCCCCCCCCCCCAAGGTGCTCCACAGTACTTGCACAAAATGGTATTGCAAGGGCATGTCATGCAATGTCACCAGAAACATACTCTGAATATCTGAATATACAAGGTCGCATGGTATTACAGATAGTGTGCTATTCTTTACTCCTCACAACTCGATTATAAACACCATTTGTCTCACTTTTATACGGCAGTTGATATGTGCATGTGATCAGTACACGTCTGCTGTATAGGGCCTATACACGAGGTGTTGTATGGTGTATCTTGGCTGACTCTCTCTCTCTCTCTCTCTGCCTATCTGTCTATCTATCTATCTATCTATCTATCTATCTATCTATCTATCTATCTATCTATCTATCTATCTATCTACCTCTCCATCTATCTATCTATCTATATATCTATCTATCTATTTTGTAAACCACACAGCATAAACACGTACGCACATTCAATGCATTTTACATATCCGTTAACGGAGAATACTAAACCAAGAGAAAAGCACACCAACAGATCGATTATCAGTCTAGAAGGGAACCACCAACAGATCCATTATCAGTCTAGAAGGGAACCACCAACAGATCCATTATCAGTCTAGAAGGGAACCAGGAGACAGCGGGCCACTCGCCGGAGTCTAACCCGCATGTGCCCTTCGACACGGATGAAGATACACATCCGCACCAAAGAAGAATAGGTCGGCCTCGTGAACCATGCAGCATTCCCCACCAAATGTTGTTTCCATCAGTTCAGCAGCTTCGGTGTCATCTTGTTGGATCTTGGATCCGCTCATTAATCCGGATTAACACAGCGGATCTGCACTTCAGTTTTCATGGGTTCGTCTTTTGGAGCACGTTTAGTTTTCGTTAAGATATCTGGTGTCGTTTTGGTTGTGCACCAAATTAAGATATCTGGTGTCGTTCTGGTTGTGCACCAAGTTTCATTGAAACTGATTGAGCAGCTACTTTAGGGGCTGTTTTGTTTGATTGGCTGGCTGCTTGCTTGCTTGCTTGCTTGCTTGCTTGACTGTTTTTTTTTATAATAATATTATTATTGGTATAAATGATAAGAGCCAACATACTTGGGTAAAAACATAATCTCTCTGAAATAAATGTTAGCGAACCGCCCAGAGAACGTGGACAAACGAGTCACAAGACAAAACACAACGCGTTTCGACCTCTTAGGTCTTCGTCGGGTGATAAATAAACGAATAAAACAACGAAAATTCACTTAGCGATCTGAAGCGATCAAAGCTAAGTGAATTTTCGTTGTTTTATTCGTTTATTTATCACCCGACGAAGACTAAGAGGTCGAAAACGCGTTGTGTTTTGTCTTGTGACTCGTTTGTCCACGTTCTCTGGGCGGTTCGCTAACATTATTTAAGATTTGTTTAGATTTCCGCCTGCAGTCGTCTCGCTTTGTAACTAGATATAATCTCTCTGGTTGCGGTAGTAAGGAACAATACATGCGTTAACAAGCAACACATTCACTCCTTTCAGTCTTGTTTCGTTCGCTATCATTTCTCTGGTATGGTGGCTTCCTCAACACATTCACTCCTTTCAGTCTTGTTCGTTCGCTATCATTTTCGTATGGCTTCTTACTGACTTCGGTATGTGCAAGAATGACGTATCGTCTCGACGGAGCTGACGCAAGTCTTTGAGCCTGCTGGGGCAGCCGGATCTTCGGCGCAGGCGGTCGCTGACGTGTATTTGGGATACAGCACGCCGTCGATTTCTTGCAGCTCTAGGGTCGCTTCAAGCCGTCGTCGTAGCAACGTGACGTCATTGTTCCCAGTTTTACTCTGCACAACAATGTCAAAA
>JAFLJL010007170.1:5000-25520 GCA_018398815.1 Conus ventricosus | reverse complement strand
GGAAAACAGCTGATGGACAAGATTTTTTCAATCGAACCGAATGGAAGGTAGGTCCATGGAACTCCAGTTTCTGGAAGCCTGCCATGATTTTAAATGGTCGCGCTGTCAGACCAAAATTTCGAAGTCGTAGGAAACTGCATGCAAGCAAGTCAAGAGCGAATCCAATGTTGGTAATGCTGACAGAACATCATCAAAAAAAAAAAAAAAACCCTGACTGCAAAAACCTCATGAACGCCCAACATTCTTATCACTCTCACAGAAGTTGCAGGAGCATTCTGTACTCCAAACGGTATGTGAATGAAATTGAAACAAACCAAATAAGGTCTGAAAGGCCATTTAGATTTTGTCTTCCTTGGCGATGAGAATTTGCGAGTAACCTTTAGTAGGGTCTATTTTGACAAATTACTGAGCATGTGACAACTGGCAAAAAGAATTTTCTACGTCAGATATAAACTCAAAATGAAACCTCTGACTCTGTTAAGGGCTCTATAATCGACACAAAACGGAACTGAGCCATCTGGTTTAGAAACTAAAACACAGGGAGCAGAAGACGGGGAAGTTAGAATGCTCAATAATGCCAAGACTGAGGATACACTTGTACCTCTCTCTCAGTAACTTGCTTTTTCTAAGTGGAGGGGTGTGCAGCTTGCCACACAGAGGAGTGTCTGTAGTGAACTGAATCCTGTGGGGTTGTACATCCGAAGCAACGTCTGGTTTATATGTCAGGATTTCTTGGAAGTCCTCCAAGAACTTTTTGCAACTAAGTGACTTAAGAGCTTGTGAAATTATCATTAGTTTTCGCATCTTCAGATGTTTCGCCCTAAACTGAGAAGGTAGGCAGTACAATATCATAACTACCACCATCAGGTACAGCACCTATTGCCATTGCATGTAGAACAGGGAAATCAGTTGACGCACACGACATTTGATCATTTGACACACACGAAGCGGATTTGATGAACAATCTACCACAATCCACTGGCAAAACACCAGCTCTGTCAAAACACACAAACCGATACATGAACATTAGGAACAGAATCAACGTTACATTTGTTTTGTTGACTGCAATATGTGAACGGTCATAGAACATTTTTAGCATGCTGACATGAACAAAAAGCACACACCTTTTGTGCATTATTGCCCATACCAATTCTGTCGTTGACATCGGAACATTTTTCAATGACAGGGTAAGGGCCTTTCCACTTGACACGCAGTTTATTGTTGTCATTTGTGAGAAGCTTACAGAGAACGAACGCATTTTTGCACGGTGTCCCGCATAATGCTTGCGAGTGGTAGCACTGTTATAGCCGGTTTTTCGTTTGTTTCTTTGTTTTTGGTTGTATTTTGTTTTCTCTTGAGCAATATGGCACGTATCTCGAATCCGATTTTACAAAGAGAAAATATCATCAAAGACACTCGTTTCTGCTTGTGTTTACCACAGACCCAGACCAAGATTTGGCCAAAACGCAAATAGGACCTATGAGAGAACGTCCAAAAAGTAATGTAAAAGGGAGATATCCGGTATTTTCTGATGGCAATTCCCGATAAGCAAAGAGCAGTTCGGGTATGTCTGTCCCAATCAGATGGTCGATCCATACACACTTTTTCCAGCATGGGTTTTGGAGTACCATTAAATCTCTCAACCAAACCATTGGGTTGATGATGATATGGCGTCGTCGTACGAGAGGAAATGGAAAGCAAACGAAAAATTCCTTTATCACGTCAGACATGACCTGTGACCTACAGTCAGGCAGGATCTCATCCCGAAGACCCATCCTTTATAAAATGGAAAGTAGTGCCTCTGCAACTGCCAGAGTATCGATCTTTATTCAAAGTCATACCTCTGGGTAACGAGTGGCTACGTCAATGACTGCTAGAACGTAACGAATTCCAGAGAGTGATGCGTGGAAGGGATCAACGCGATCAACTGCAGTGTGACTGAATGGCTCTGCAATGATCGGCATGTGCTGTAAAGGGCACAAGGGACTCGGCCCTGCGGTGGTGTGTTTTGGCAAGTGTCGTAAGACTGACAATAACAGGATGCATGCTCACTCACCTCAGTCCAAAAGAAAGAATATAACACCCGTTGTAGAGTACGTTTTACACCACAACTGCCAGAAGACATGGCATCATGAGCAGTCTGCAGGACAGTGTCACGATACAGTACACCAGTCTTTGTGATGAACACAATCTCATTACAACAAGGTAATTTCGCAGTCACTTTTGGAAGCAAATGAGAAAATGTTTTATCTTTCTTTTTGCAATTGCGCCAAATTATCAGGTGTAATGTCAAGCTGGGGAATGAAAGGGACATGAAAAGATTTTGGATCTTCTTTTTCTCCCTTTTTCTGTAATCGAGTACGAACAATACATGGGACAAAAGATCTCCCCGGCCACCACACACAGTAGACACGCCAGAAGAGATTACCCAGAAAAAGACCAGTAACTGGATCATCAATAACACAGGCTTCAACCTGTCCTGTGAAACATGGGGGCGAGACATGGACACCAGCGGCAGTACATCCAACAGCATGGCATGAAATCCATTAACAGCACAAAGTCTCAACAAGCAGTTCCTGAACAGAAGTGTCAGAGACCAAAACATGTTGTGTACCCTGTTTTTGGCTTCTCGTTGTAACAGTACCTATATTAGGTTTAATAGGGGACTATGACTGTAATAGGGATACTCATTCCGTTTGTGGAACTTGCAGCCACAGTGCCAGCAGTGAATGTCTGTGACATCAGATGACTGAAAGCTTGACCATGTCCACGATATGGCGTATGGCTAAACGAATTCAGACGTGAGATAAAAGAGGGGGGTCATATGATAAAAATGAGCATATACCGGTGTGCGCCTCTGACCAAACTGTTGGTCATCTCTAGTGAAATGTGCTTGGCAGAACGAAAATGACTTCCAGGAGAAAACAGTTGTCCTGGTGAAGCAACACTGGCTTCAAACAAAGTATGGTCAGATTTCTTTGAGAATTTTTTTTTTCTGGATGTGCAACGTGATACTGATCTGCGAGCTTATACTTACCTTCAGCATTGTTAGAAGACCTCTCTTTCGAGAATATAGCTAGGTCTTTGGACACGTTGTGAAGGATCTGCGAGGTTATACATATCTCCAGCATTGTTAAAAAAACCTCTCTTTCAGGAATATAGCTATGTCTTCAGGCACGCTGTGAAGGATATGTTCACGATACAACAGAACACTTAACTCATCATATTTTCTTAGTCCCAAGACAAATCAATCCAGCGAAAGCAAAAGGTGGTGGTACGAATTAAAAAATGTTGCGAACGAATATTTACTCA
This sequence comes from Conus ventricosus, assembly GCA_018398815.1. Classification (NCBI taxonomy): domain Eukaryota; kingdom Metazoa; phylum Mollusca; class Gastropoda; order Neogastropoda; family Conidae; genus Conus; species Conus ventricosus. The sequence goes on along the minus strand of JAFLJL010007170.1, from coordinate 22,208 downwards.
TAATGCTTCATTCAGTGCTTTGAAATGTGTCCAAGGAGTTCTGCCTTCTAGCATCTTCTACGTCTAACTGTTCGCAAGCTGTAAAGGTGTGGTACAGCATAGAGCACTACCTTTAAAACAGTGTCTGACAGCATAAAAAGTCTTTATTGTTTCATGGCCTACACAAGTAGAAGCGTGATTTTCGAACCGAAAATGAAAATGATTTCTACATCTTTTCGATTCTCAGCAAAGGTGGAAGTTGAGGGATGAGGAAGTTTTAAAGGTGGGCTAGGGTGATACTGGAGAGAGGTTTGTTCTGTCATGCCTGAACTGAAGGTGAGAGAAGAAGGATGAGTTTAACGTCCATCCACAGCAGAATGCTTTTTAGAGACAAGATATCGCCACAGCCAAGTCTGTGACTTGGAGACGTTTGTTATTGGCATAGAATTGTAGACGGGCTGGTTGGTCAGATGTCTGGGGTTTGCGTCGTGGTTGGAGGGTTCCGGGGATGATGGGCGGTTCGTCAGGCAGGAGCCTAGATGAGGTAGGTAGTAATTGGACCGCCGAGCGGTAGTTATGAAGGTGGTTCGGCTGTGGTTGATGTTGGTTGATGTCGTCGTACGTGGTGGTTCCTCAAAAGCCGTCGTCAGGGCTAGAGAAGGTAAATATGCGGGTTCAAGACCACCATCATATTTTGCACGAAATCCCACCTGTCACATACATTCACGTCCATCTCATGTCACTTTTAGCAAAATCAACACCAGTTTTTTAAACAAAATTAACACGCAAAAACCGTCAAAAACTCGACGTAATCGTTTCTTTTAAAATGGGGGGCTTTCATGCAAATTAAGATTTGGTGATCATGAACATAGATATTTACATTACTCTCCAGTGGACATAAAAAATAAGCGTTTACAGTACGCTTCTTTACTTCCAGCACTTTTATATAAATCAGAACCGCGCGTATTTACATTTTCTTGAGTTAAGAAAGAACTTGGGGTGATTTTGAGGCGATTTGGTGATTTTGGGGGCGACTTGGGGCGACTTGGGCGAAAGGTGTCAAGCATGCTAAAGTGGATGGAGGTGCAGGGAATGTCAAGGGAACTGTAGGACCACTCTTGGCATCTGCAACACGCTCGCCAACCAATCAATACTCTACTACATCTGAGATGCCAGAGAGCGGAAAAACCAGGGGCTGCAACATAGACCTCAGCTGCCTTTATAGATGTTTGCAGCCGCGTATTGCAGTGCGCGTTACAGGCCCATGCGTGGCTTTACTTATTTTTTATTGTTTGCTTTTATTCTGGTTAAAAAATGTAGCCCGAAGTAGCTACTAGGCTTATTAATATACTTTACGAGTTGGTTTGGAGAGGGGGGTGTTAAAGATCAGTTAAAAGAACCGATTTGAAGAATTATTTTACTGATCTTTTTGAGCGCATAAATATGCGAGCAAGCGTGAAGAGGCCATCTGTAAAAATACCAGATTCTTGGCCCAACCAGGTATAAGTTATTGCCATATTTAGTGATATATATGCTCCTGAAGATGTAATCTGACTGTTTCTAACTGATCTGAAGGAGTAGCTATTCGCTTTAAAGAGATCAGGTTTTACGATTAGAAAGACTGTGAAATAAACAGCTGAATTTACCAATTATTTTTTGAATTTATTTTAGATTTAAAAACATGGCTGGCGAACTTAGTGTGAACTGATTTAACGAATTGTAATGAACTATTTGACAGAAACAATGGAAGTATTAACATTGATTTTAGTGCATTTGGTTTTTGAGAATGAAGTAAACAATATAAGAATGATCTTTGTGAAAACTATTTAACGTAGAATCAAAGTGATGAACATTGACTGTAGTGGATTCAGAAAAAGTAAATATAGCAGGTTGGTTATTGTAAGGTTAACGTTGTCTTGAAGTGTTGAACCACTTGGGTGGAGAATAAAAAGCGCGCGTTTTACTTCTTTTATTTACATTTATTTTTTTTTCAATTTAGTAAATATTGTGGCTTTAAAATTGATGGCCACAATCTAAAATTCCCCCCCCCCCCCCCCCCCCCCCCCCCACCCCCCCCCCGAGGATGGAATAACTATATACGATGGATGAAATATTTGATAGTGACCCAAAACAATTAAGCAAATGTTTGGCGAAGTAGACATGGACATTATTAACCCCCACAAATGTTCAGGAAAGCGTGACAATGCTTATCAGTTAAAAATCCTGAGTTTTTCGATGAGCCCCGCAGTAAAAGTGCTTTTGGGCCGTTCTGAGTGAGTATTATAACGTGATGATAGTAACGATGCAAGTCTAGGGTTTCAAACTAAATCTGAAAGTAAGTTATTAGCTATCGCGACCTTAAGTTTCACTGGGCTGACTACATGCTTACACTTTTAACCATGCAAGTGAGGAGGCAAAGTTAAGGGTTCTGGCTGGTCGGGATGGGACAGTCTTGAAATCAGATTGAAAACAAACAAGTTTTTCTATAGTTGGCAATTCTTACCTTCCTCTTCCAAAAGAGTTAGAGTTAAAACGAGCAGTCTTAAACATACATAATTTGACAACATAGGATGTTTTATGTGGTGTGTTTTAGGCATTTATATCCTGTTCAAAAATAATGCAACAGAGTTGCAATAAGAACAATTTAAGCAAGAGCTGAACTTTGATAACATAACCTTTCTGTGAGTTTAGAAAGTATATCCAGTTTGAGAGCAAAACAAACCAATCACGTAAACGTATAACACATGGTCTGTCGAAGTCAATCTAGTTGCTTAAGGATTTCACCATCGCCCTTCTTAGGGCGAACCGCTTATGGAATCATGTAGATTGATCCTGTTTGGCAGGATAGTACAAAGAGTCATTATGTATTATCAGAACAAATAAGCAGACTGTTAGGAATATACATCAAAAACATATAATCCTAAACAAGAGCTTTGTAGAAGTTGTTTGGTCAGAATCCCTACTTTAGAGCAGCCGCCAGTCATAAGAAACATTGTAAAGTTTGGTTGACTGTGAAACGAAACTCCTCACTCCTAAACCCGGGGTCTTAAAAGTTAGTTTTATGAATGTTCACAATATGCTGAGGAGTCCATACGTGGGTTTATGTGTCTTTGAATCAATCTTACCGCAGTACCGATGGTCCACAACAGCAAGAAACTAAAAAACAACCTGATTTACCCGCTTCGATCTTTTCTTATACGTTATTGTTGTTAGGTCAGATGGGCAACACACCCCAGAGTTTACAGTGGGCCAATGCAGTAGCAGAGTTTTTAGGGGATGGAAACAAACTTTGCATTTGACTACTCACCAAAATAATCTTTCAGACATTGTTATGACTCTGAAGGACCCAAGACGTTATGACTCTTCTACACACTGTGGATTTGGGCTTAGAGCTTACAACTATCAGTATAGTGTGACTGTAAGCGACCACCGATCACTTACTGGACCAGTTCAGAGGGGCCCCGCGCACAATAGTTGTAATCTTCTGCTTAAGGTTGACCCCCCAAAAGGAAACTGCTATCTTCTTTCATAACCTCGAGGCTATGATTCTCATTTTTTCATGGCATGCAGTGACTTCTGAATATAGAGGGTAACCTGCTTTGCTACAGTCTTCAGAAAAGTACATGACTTTTACTCTTGACTGTTTATCCTTTTATGACTCAGCCCAACATCTGATGGGGAGTTTAGATAAGTTAGCAGATCGCTACACGACTTTCCCATCCACTAAACAAATACTTTGGGACCCTCTTTTTAGTGCGTTAAGGTGTTTACCCCTATGAATACATGAACTCGTGGGACAGTTTGATGAAGACTCACTTCCTCCTAAAGGCGCTTCTTTTCTAGTCTTAGAGGCAAGACATTACTGACTCTGATTTGATTACGTCAAAAAGGCCTGGACAGATTACACTGTCGAACGATGGGGCAACTATCACGATCAATTTTTATTGGGCTGACGTATGTTTATTGGCAGGACGTTCTTTCAGAATTACAGATCTACATGCTTTGAAACATTACAGCTTAGACTCATCCATTACATCTCTGCCCCAGGACCTTTATTGGGATGCTTATTAAAGTCTAAAAATTCAGATTGACTAAATTTGATCAACCCACACTTCAGATGATTGAAGACGGCCTAAGGGGATATTATTAGCTTGACTACATCTTACTGAATGCCAACAACAGTATTTAGACGATTATGATACACTAAACCGTCCAACTATCTAATATACTTAGACGCCAATATCTGTACGGATGGGGAATGAGTCAACGTTCATGAAGAAGAAACTTTTCAATGATCAAAAGGACCTCATGATGTTTATACTGTGTTAGAATGATGTCAGGCTTCCTCCTGTTAATCAAAGGACTAATCTTTGAAGTAGACTTAGAATAACCTAATGAATTACACGATCTCCACATCGATTACACCTAGCGCAGAAAGATTTAAAGATGAGTCCCATCGAACCGCCTAAAACTTGTGTAATCTTGGGCATAAAAATTAATATGTGTGCCATTACAGACTCCTACAGTTTACTTAAAGCATGGAATTAAAGCTGACAGCTGTTCACAGAATAATTATCTGTGATCAAGAGCCCTTTATGAGGCCATACATCAAGAAGAATATGATCTTAGAACCCTAGCACCGATGCTTCAGAAAATGGGACTTCTTTAAATGATGAACAAACAGCTGTTTTTGCAAACCTATGGAAAATCCACACCAACTCGCAAAGATGTGAAATAGTTACACCCCGCCACATCATTAAGTTGCTCTCTAAACCTAATATCAAGACTTAGAAGATTTAAACGAAAGCTGGGTTGGCTGTATGATTGAAGAAAAAGGATGTGTTAGGTGACAAGCCGGTGTTTATCGGCTTTTCGGTATTAGGTTGTCAAAGTTATTGATGCTAGAATTCTGGTTTGATGCTTTATACCGTGTACCCAAAGCAGGAGTCCTTTACACAGGGACACTGCTTTCTTTTATTCTAGAGTCCCCACAGACGATTTTACAAAGACTTAGAAACAGAAGTAGCTAATGGAACTGAGGGTGGTACGACACATTCGACTATACCTAAAGACAGTCCTTTACATTCAACTGTAAACAGAAGTAATTGAAAGATGAGGATGATGAACTCAATGGGGACAGTTAACTAAAAAGAATATGTTGGTTTGCGGTCCAAAGTGTATAGCGTTGCTAACAAGTCTTCTGTATAATGAAGGCAAGGGCATAAGTAATAGAAGTTTTAAAAATAAATACTCACGTATAAACTACATGGCAAGCTCTCTTTGTGAACAAAGTATTTTTTACACAAATGTTAATCTGCGCTCTAATCTTCATAAAAGTAAACACAACTGCTGTTAATTGAATCCATGTCTCAACAATAACAAGAGAAATTACGTAATCCTGAGTTTTCCATTATGCGTAGGGGATTGGAGAACTTTAAAGTTTAACTTGACTGACTTGGCTTGTCTGACTAAGAACCTAACGAGTACTTAATAAGAACCTAACTAGTACTTAAAAACCTAGAACTTAATTTTTTTGCATTCACTTGTAATTTAATTGCACTTAACTTAAAAGATTACTTTCTATAACTAACTTTACTTGTATTATTAGTTCTTAACTTGAAGTGTATATAGTTCATTAAAAAAAACTATTTCCATAGATAATGGGTCTATAGCAAGAGGTTGCACTTTTTTGCAGAAGCTGGTTCTTCTTCTTTTACTGTGGGTTGGGGGCTTGTGTCTTGTTGTTAGGTTTGGTGTTAGGTAGTTTGGATGCTAAAAACCACCAACATCAGCAGCTCCAAATTACATAATAATAATCTATCATCGTTGATTGTGTTGTTGTTAATTGTGTTGTTGTATTAATTGTGTGTTGTTGGTGGCGATGATGTATTATATCTAACAATTTTTGTTTTGTGAATGGTTTGCTTTTCTAGTCTGTGGCATTTCAAATAGTCCTATGGGCGGCCGCAACACGCCGTTTTTAGTCTTAGGTAACTTATCACCTGTGGTAACATTCACTTGCGGAGCACCCACTTGTGGTACATATCTGCTACGCCGGACTGTACTGCCGTCTTCTCGTCATTTTTTTTATTGCGATTAAATTTATACTTGATCAAAATTAATATGTTGAAATGTTATTAATCCTGATTAATGGGCATAAAACTCGTCCCAAATCTGTAATACATGGCAACATGCAAGAGTTTTCTGCGATGGTTTTAAAACCGGTTCTTGTGATAATTCGGATTTTTAAATCTTCTGAATCAAACTGGCGCCTCTTACTTACTATACTTTGATATCATACTAAATCATTCGGTCTGCCCCATCGATCTAACCATTTTTGGACCCTAGCTGTGTTGTACCTTGCGTAGTGACTTCTCAACGTCTGAGTAGACTGTTGCTGAATCTGGTTCCAAAACTTAGTTCAGTGGCCTAAATACTGTCTAGTTTTTCCACAGCAGCTAGAGAGTATAATCTTTCTTTATGGCTGTGTTTTGCTGAGTAGTTGCTTGCTCCTCTCTTTTTAATAGTTCGTCACAATCATTTTTAAAAGCAATAAAAAAACTAATTTAATACTTTTAAAACCATGAGTTTAACGTTGGTTAATTATGCAGGGCTTATTGTTAGTGTTATCAGTTATTAATCTCTTGCAAAATGTTTGTTAGGAATAAAAACCGCCCAACATGGGGAATTGATAGAAGATTCGCCAAAAACTAGTTGAACCTGATTTTTAGCTTTAACACTAAAGATTATCTGTTTAAAATGCACATAGACAGTCTTCGTCTTATGATTATTTAAGTATTTTTTTTTTTAGTTATAAAAATGATGAGTGAAGAAAGATTCATCAATACGATTTACCATTCTGCTGTAATTAGCGGGTCTTAGTATGCTTAGTGTGTTAGCAAAAAATGTTAAAAATGAGGGCCAGTCCCGACTAGGAGGTTAGACATTGAGGATGTTGTTAAGGTTAGTTGTAATTTCTGCAGGATTGCGTCAAAAAGACTTTCTTGTTTACACAGGGGGATTACCCCCGAAAATCTTAATGCATAGAACGTTTAATCTAAGAAAATATTGATTTATTAATTTGTCTGGCTTAGTTCTGATGGTGGGATGAGTATTGTTAATGCTTTGCCTTCTCTGGAAGCAATATATGTTTAGTAAAATTGAGGTCTGACGAAGATGAGAGAACGTCATAACAAGGCAATGGAAGATTTAGCTAATGCAAGAGACCGCTGACGAGAAAAGGCGAATTGCTCACTTAGGGACTTTATTAATAAAAAGGTTAGAGAAACAGGGACATGCTGAGCAACATTATTTACAGGTTGATGACGCAATGAATGAGTATTATTATTGAGGGGAAAGATGTTTTAACATCGCCAACCGCCAGAACTGTCTGACTTTCATGAAACCATCTTGAGGAACAGAAGTCGCTGAGATAGTTTTTATTGCAGTTGGCCTAACCTCAGTCTATCTGGTTGCCTCACGTTCTTGTGTAAAATAAAATGCATTTTTAAAATATGGACACTTAGGAAGCTACAAAATATAAATTCTCCTAAAGGGTATTGGAAAGGAAGACTGCTATTGAAAAACTTTGTAAAGCTGCTAGAGTGTCTGAATCAGATGCGATAGACTGCTTTCAAAAACAGGCAATTTGGAAATATATTTGCCTGCCCCAAAAGAATAATAAGGCCTGATTTGTTTATCAGTTTCCAAATGACACCCACCAGATGGTCTTGCTGTATCTGCCACATGATTAAAGTTAGAAGAAAAAAAGTTTAAGTATGCTCTGACTGTTGTTGACTGGCTTCAAGATACAAAGACGTGAACTTAACAGATAAAAGCTCAACAGCGTGGTGTTGGACTTTTACAACAAATGTCATGTGAGGTCATTACGTATCTAGGGATGATTCGAGGTGATGATGGAAAAGGTTTAAATGTTCTGAAACCAGCTGTTTTTAAAACAGAGAGGGATCCCAGGAACCACCGAATCACAAGCCCTTAGTAGAAATACTTTATAAGAATCTTAGCTGAACGTCTGTTTACCTTCAATTCACAGAGAAATTATGGACATACGATAGTACAGCGCACGCAACCAGAATGGGTTAGGAGATTGCAGCTGTCTTACCGCGCCATGAAACAATGAAGAATTTAAAGCAAACAGGCCTTAAACCAGTTAAAACGCGTTGAAATTAAAAAAATACATTACTGAAGACATCCAAGGTAATCAAAAACGCTTGCCGTTAGGGACTAAAAGTAAGATACTTGTTTGCTCCTGGAGAGGCAGGAAGCTGATGGTTGATTAGAGCTACAGATCCTATAGGAGCGTGATGTATAATGGAAGTTGAAAGAAATGAAAACAACCCTCCCGTGTATTATTAAAGAGAGGGTCTCTCTATATAAAAGCCTGCCCCTAATAAGATCGTTTGTTCGTGAAGAGCGGCAAAGTTGTCCCGCAAAACACAGTGAGTTAAAAAAAAACTAGTATTTATTTTTTGCATAAACTTTTTTTTTTGTTAAACTTATTTTTTTGTTCAATTTTGGGTTTAACTGATTCATGTGTTTGTTTTTCAATGTTTGTTTAATTGCATTCAGTGTTACCGTGTGAAGTAAAAGTCTTTTCCATCCTTTTGAAGTCAATTTTTTTGTCGTCTGTAATCCACGTCCAGCCTTAGCTTCTGAATTCTTCGTCGTACTGCTTTTCATCCTGTAATGATTTGCGTATCTTAATCTTAATGAAACAAAAGTTTTGCTGTTGCTAGGATACAATGCAGGGTGCTTTGCTATTTAGGAGTTTTTTTTTAAACAGCACATTACAATCATAGACTTGGCGCTCTTACCTAACCCGAGGACTCCCAATGCTAAAGAGACTTGGTGGTCACCTCAGTAGCTAAAAGAGCAAACACTAGACCAGCACTTACGCTAGCTACAGCTGATGAGCAGTAATTACATACGAAAGAGTATTTAAGCTTTAGCATATTTCTTTCTAGTAACCTAACTTATCCAGTCGCTTTCTATTTCCTTTTGAAGTTCAGTTATTTGCCCTAACCTAAATGTTGAACCTCATTTTTTAAATAAGAGTATTTTTTAAATTAATCTTTACAATCTTTTTCTTACTAATCTTCTGGCTGCACTTCATTAAACAGAGTAAATCAACTTTGGCAAGAGTTGCCAACACATCTAAAATAAAAACATACCTCTTCAAAATTTAACTCAACAAGCAGATTATCTCATATAGTCGAAATTGAACGAGTTTTAAATGCGAGACACCCAGTTCAACACAAATTGGACGATTATACATGGCCTCATGCGTGAAATCCTGGGGCTTAATGATGCTCTGCGGACCAATATGGTAGTGAAACTAGAAAACCAATTTGGCTAAATTGGTGAGTGAGATTGTGAGATAGAGAAGGAAAATATTAAAAATGGTGATGCAGGACGATAAAAATTGAGGGTCTGAAGAAAGGCTAGAATACAGCAGAAAAAATACAGATTTAGTTGTTAAGGAAAGCATGTTAGAAGTGCTGTCTACTAACAGAGCGCAGCTATAGCATCACAAACAAGCAGAATTAAAAGAAACTAGAAACAGAATGCTTTATGAAAATTACGACTCTAGCAGAAGATAAGGACTTCGTTCAGAGAAAAGGGACGATTTACAATAGTTAGCATATTATCAGCGTTTGGGTTTGCTATCTCGTACACTCGTTTATGCTTTAACAGGTGGTGCGCCAACAGGGCCTGTAGCGGCCTCCATACTCAGCCTGGTAAAAGGTTGGATAGAAAAACAATTGCATATCTTGCAAACCTATTAATGTAGTTAGCTGCCCAAAATGCGCTTGATGATCCTGCCTGGCTTTGTGGCAGTGTTTGTTCTGTTGGTTTTTGTCTACTTAGCAAAGTTGCTGGTTATATGGCTGACCCATCTGTGGACGTTAGGAGGGTAGCTGCTGGATTAATTGTTTAGTGAAATAAAAGTATGGCTAATCCAGTAAAAGTTGAAAATCAAACAAGGGCTGTCTTCTTCGCTAGTGTGTCTGTCAGTGTGTGGCAGATCAACAGTGGCGTGCTTTCTAGTGTTGGCTGCTTTCTGACTGTGGGGCGCTGATAAATGGATCGCTTTCTTCAGGGCTAGGTATTTCTTTAAAATGGATGGAGCAGGCCTTGTGTTTAAGCTTTGATTGTGTCCTAAGTTTTGGTCGTTTCCAGATAGGAGGATTTTCATTGTTTTAATTCGGTATCATGCCATAATTCTGTAGTCTAAGGTCAGGAGAGGCCAGATGTATAATACATGGCCTACAACAAAGTCAACCTTTTGACCTAGCATGTGCAAGAACGTATTGATACCTTTGAATGCTGGCAGGCAAATCAACTGCAGAGTTAATAGCAATTTTCTAAATTGGCTAGAAATTGTTTTATGGCATCAAAGCCCTGTAGATTGATCAAGTATGCTAGACTTTGTATGCTGGCTATAGCAAATCAACCGCAGAGTTAATAGCATCTTCTTAAATTGGCTAGAAAATTGTTTTTTGGCATGAAGCCTGTAGATTGAGCAACTATGCTTGACTTAGTCTGTGCTTGTGCTCCTAATAGGCCACAAACGTAAGTCCGTATGGAGTTCACTGAGGTCTTTGCTCTCTGGCTATTTTAGCCTTCCACTTTCATCTAAGATAAATGTTGCCAGGCTATTAGGGTGTTTTTTTTTCATGGACCTAATCGAACTTTTTTGTTGGTTGAAAGAGGTGTGGCCAGGCCTGTAGCTAATTAATCTCTATGTGCAACCCACAATTACATGTGGGCCTTAACCATGAATGCGGTCTAACTTTTTCTAAAGTTAGTTGGTGGGTTTATTGTTAAATTCGTTTACGGATTCTTTCATTTGCATTCGTGTCATTTAGGTTTTTAAATGGATTAACGCGTTGTCGTTAGGGAGGGGCACTTGTAGTTCAACTAGAATTAGTCTGTACGGGTAAATAAAACATGAAAGTTTATACTGACCTTACTAAAGATTAGGATGGTTTAAATGTTTGCAGATGAAACACCTCAGCCAGTAGTTGCGCAGTAAATGGCAATATTACTGATTCTGGTTAAACGTCATAGGGTGGCGATTGATCATGCTGATGGACTCTATCACTCTTATTGGTGGATTTTAAATATCTAGTTAGTGGGTTTTACCAAGTCTGACTTGGAAGCCATTTGATTCATCTACTGCAATGGTTAGTTAACTGAATCCAAGATTTGGGGTATAAACGCTCCTTTACATTGTAAGTGGCTCTTTCGTTCTATTTAAATGGTTCCATTTTTTTTTGAATAGTTATAAAAAAGATGTACATCTATTTAACCCAACAAAAAACGTGTGTTCTTAAACGTACCCAATTGTCAATTGGCGCAGGAAATTTTAGGATTTCCTTAAAGAAATTGTTTTAAAGTAAATGGATTAACATATCTGAAAGAGCTAAGGAATAACTGGGGTGGATGTGTAAGAACACAAAGGCGATCTATTAATACCTAAATTTTTATTAAAAAAAAAAAAAAAAAAAAAAAAAAAAAAAATACCGAGGCTACTAAGCTTTTGTTCTTTAAGAGAGTATTAGCGAATTTGAATCAAGTTAAAATTTAATGAGCTATCTTATCATTACTATGTTTTTCCAGAACTGGAAGAAAAAAAGGAGTACGTTTTCCTAGAAGCCTTGGCTCGTATTTTAGGCTTTTAATGCAGTGGTGAACGCCATATCATATTAAACCATATGCACTTAAAATGCGGTCTTTTCGAGTTTGTCGCAGTAGACCAACGATTTTCTCATGAAACCCAATGTTGTATGTCCATTTAAATGAATTAAAAAATCAAATACTATTTGTTTAAATGGTCAGCAAGGCATTCTACAGGTTTACGGGCACTGCGTCAATTAGAGGGTTTTGCGATTATCAAGTAGATAGGTTTGATGGATAACAGTCATTTAAAGAATTAATTGAGGGGCTATATTCAATGGATGTTAAAAAAATAACTAATCAAGATGGAAGGCCAGTTGTTTTGTGATTGATTTATTAATAGTAGTGATGCTATGAGTTATCTGCTTGTGAGTTAATTTTTGAAGAGGTATGTATTGTATTTTAGATTGTCTGTGGCAACTCTTGCCCAAAGTGATTTACTTGTTAATGAAGTGCTGCCAGAAAAGATCTGTTATGTCCCTGGAGAGAAATGTAACTATCTATGTTTACGATCACCAAAATCTTATTTTGCACGAAAGCCCCCATTTAAAGTAAGATTACGTCGATGTTTTGCGCGTTTTGGTCGTTAATTTTGTTTTAAAAACAGGTAGTGAATTTTGGCTAAAAGTGACAGGAGTTGACCGTGTTTGTATGTGAAAAGGGTGGGTTTTCGTGCAAAAATAAGAAGGTTTGGTCTTGAACCGCATATTTACCTTCTCAGGGCTTACCGGGCGGCAGTCTCCCTCGCTCTTAGCTAAAATATACATAAAAGTAAGGAGCATCACACAACTCTTCAGAGGAGTTCTATGTAATATAGCGAATACGCAATAAGTTACATTAAACAGGTACTTGTTGTTGAGTGAGGAGAGTTAATTGTAAACAGAGCAAAGGAAAAGAAACCAAGCGAGGCAGGATCCAAATATGTGAGGATGAATGTGCAGAAAGAAAGAATGAAAAGCCTCAAGCTGTTCACTAATTGAATCTATTTTCGTGCAACTGGACACAAGATTTACATCAATACAACAACAAAAATAAACACATATAAAATTACACAATAATAATCAAGAAATATAAAGTATTATGAATGCAGGTGAATAAATACTGATAAGGTAACTATCGGAGTCTTTCTTCCAGGAAATAAATCTCTCAGGAGGGGTACTATTTTTTAAAATTCAGAATAGGGATACCAAGCATAGTCTTTTACTTACAATGTCCCCCAGATTCGTAATCAAATTTGCAATATCAAATTTCAAAACTGATTTTAAAGTTATTATTTTTTAATACAAAGGTTTTGAAGAGGGGATACAAGGGTTCTAAATGACGGTGTTCACCTCTGTCACAACTGAATTTGCATGCATCAGTCATGAAACATCGCATGTTTGTTCCATTACGCACACATCCTACTCCATGCATTGAAAGGGATGTTTGTGTGCGCTCCTTTTACCATAACAAAGTTTATATCACAATCAGAATTCAACATCAATCAAATAAATATCACAATAAGAATCAAAACCATCAAACAATGAAATTTCACAATAACAATCACCAGCAAACAAAAGAATATCACCATTGCATTCACCATCCAACGAAAAAAATATCATAACAATAACAATCACATCAAATGAAGAGACATGTACATTTCTCTGACAAGGGTTCATGTCAATGTTAACTCAATATTTCTAATTACTACGGATCAACCATGGGGACTGAACTCACAGGAGTAGGCCAGCCTGTGGTTGGACGTTGAGGGCTTCTGGAAAGAAACCAAGTTATGTTTGGAAATGTAATTTTTAATCTTTTTTTAAAGCCAGTATATACAACAAAGCATAGCAGCCATCATATCACGAATTGCCTTCTTTCCGTTTCCAGCACATTCCTTCGTACTGTTAGAGATCCAAAACCGGAATTTACTAAAAAAAAGAAAAGAAAAAGAAAGAAAAAAGATAAAAGGAGAGAAATTGTATATTTTATAAACCAGTTAACTTTTCCACCAGTGCTGATCATACAATTCTTGTTTTTTAATATTAATCACATCATTGTGCGTTGAATGTCATTTATTTCATTATAAAAGTTTTGCTTCTCTTTATTCATTTATTGTTCCCCAACTAGGACATACCCATGGGAATCGGACAGTTACGAAATCCTATGACTTCTGTCTACATCTATAATGATGTCACTTACTCATTTGCATAGTGGAAAATTAAAAAGTTTTCTCTCAACCCCCTTGTTGAAATCAATTCTTGACCCAAGTCAAGGACATTTCTAACATCTGTTTGGCATGTCCTGGTGCGGCCAGAAAAATCGGGAACACACTGTCTTCAAACAGTGAGTTTCTCACCCACCAGTGCCTCATTGTGGCCCCAACTTCTTTATCACTCCTTTTCTTTCTTTCAAAATCTCCAACTCATCTATTCAACGTGAAAATTCACCCACGTCTGAATTCCATTTGCATTTATGACAATGCACATTCTTTTGCATGACATCCAACAACCCTCAACATTTTCACACACACACACACCACACACACACACACACACAAGCACACACACACACACACACACACACACACACTCACACCACAACACACACAACACACTCACTTGCGTGCGTACAGAGATCTGGGTGTGCGTGCGTTTTGCGTGCGTGACGCGTATGGTGTGTGTGTGTGTGTGTGTGTGTGTGTGTGTGTTTGTGTGTGTCGTGTGTGTGGTGTGTGTGCTTGTGTGTGTGTGTGTGTGTGTGTGTGTGTGTTGTGTGTGTGTGTGTGTGTGTGTGGTGTGATGTGTGTGTGTGTGTGGGTTGTGTGTGTGTGTGTGTGTGCGTGTGTGTGTTTTGTATGTGTGTGTGTGTGGGGTGTGGGTGTCACAGTTGTGTCAGTGTGTGTGCTGTGGGTGTGTGGGTGTAGTGTGTGGGTGTGGGTGTGTGGGTATGGTGTGTGTGAATATGTTGTGCGTGTGTGTGGGTGTGTGTGGTGTGTGTGTGTGTGTGTGTGTGTGTCGTTGTGTGGTGGGTGTGTGTGTGTGTGTGGGTGGTGTGTGAAAATGTGTGTGTGTTGTGTGTGTGTGTGTGATGTGTGTGTGTGTGTGTGTGTGTGTGTGTGTGTGTGTGTAGTGTCGTATGTGTGTGGAGTGTACGTCGTAAACTCTCGTTAGAAGGAATGTATGTGTGCTCTTGATCGATGTGAAATCCAAGAATACGGACTGTGTTATTTCCTGTAGTTGGCCATGATGGAATGAAAATTGTCTTGACACAGGACGTTTGTTTTAGAGAGAGAGAGAGAGAGTGTGAGAGAGAGAGAGAGACGGAGAGAGAGAGAGAGAGAGAGAGAGAGAGGAGAGAGAGAGAGGAGAGAGTTACCTTGGTATACGTCTTTACTGACATACAATAAACGAATTTCATTTTAATAGGATCTTTACATTGCTTTGAATTTATGCTCTTTCACGTTGTATGATATGAAAAATGATTTGAGCCTATATACTTCCTCTGTAAAGTGTGTAATTACGTCTTGTTGTATATAAAAATTCTTTGTTTTATTCATTTAGATCTTTTAAACTGTGATGCTTACATCTTGTTGTATTTAAATATGTTTTTTTAAAATTTTCATATAGATTACTGCAAAGTGTGTGAATTACGCCTTGCTACATTCAATAATGTGTTTGTTTGTGTGTTTGTTTGTTTGTTGTTTGTTTGTTTTGTTTGTGATTCATATAGTTCTCTGTAAAGTGTTTGATACGCCTTGCTGCATTAAATTTTGAATATGCATTTGTTTTACGTAGGGATAGCACATACATGTCGGATATTACAGCGGCGGGCGGACAAATGTAGAGTTTTCATATTTTTAATTTTACTGCACAGGTATGTTATCCTAGATATTTTTGAAACGCATGGTTCAACATTTTGTTTTCTTACTAGATTAAACAGTACACTTTTATTTAAAATTTTTCTTTTTTCCTGACTTCGATTATCAACTGAGTAAGCGAACACCTCCTTCAGATTCTCAGTTGCCCCCACGTTTCACTCTGATCCTGATCTGGGTCATGGTGTGAATCTCCCGGGCTTTTTAGTACAGGATGTATCTTTCCCTCAGAGTTGAAAGTTGGTTCTGAATCCATTTCCGACAAGACCGTAGAATGAGATTACAAACGGGCGGTTTCTGTGTGTGCATTGTACACATAATATATCTCGAGACGTAAACATCCAAGGACCAAACTTTGAAAAGGAAGATTGGGGTTTGGGCCGTTGGTTATGATTGACTGTATACACATACGATGCATTCATGAGAAAAATGAGTGTACCCCTGAGTGTCTGGTATCGATGAGTGACTTGCGAAGCAATGAACGTAGACGCCAGGTGGCAATTCTTAATTGGCTCTACCCAGGTAGGCAGCCTTTGTGTAAAACAAAAACCATGGCCTTGTACACGCTTAAGGCTTGGGTCACTTTTACCAAGGTGGGCGTTATTTAAGTACGCTCAGATAGGAAGAGATAGTTTAGATGGAAATAGAATAGATAAAGATGATTTCATCAGGTTCCTCCGTTTCTGTCGTCGAGTACCAAGGCTAGATCAGTTAGTAATGGTCCCGTTTGTTCTGCATCTCGTCAGTCGTTTTATTTTCTTTTCATCTCATACCTCAACCGTTCCCTGGAGGCTTGTTTTCAGCGAGGACACAGATCTAGTTACAGGGCCATTACGACGTCCTTGTCGTTTAAATGACCTCCAGTACCTTCATAGGATGCTCTGTGTTGCCTCATGCTGTGGCACAACTTGTTCATGCTAATGTGTAGTCAGCATGTCTTCTTCTTCTTCTTCTTCTTCTTCTTTTCTAATGGTTCTGCAGTCGACTACATTGGTTTCGTCAGATCTTCAATCATGTCGCCGCGATGATGGTGTCTTTCAAGGTCATAACGGCTGGGGCTACCCTACTGCTACATCAGTAAGTATGCACCCTCCGGCCCAGATTTTGGACGCCGTAGAACATCATGGGCTGCGGCAGTGTTGGAGGAATGTGTTCTGGGTCTGTGATCCAGACAAAACAGTTCTAAGTGTGTTGCCGCTGTCTTAATATATCAGCCTGACGCCACAGTTGTACCAGAGCTTTGTTGTGATTAGTTCAGCATTTGGTCTCGGTTTTCAAAAAATTTTAGAAGAAAAAGAAAAGGTGACTTCCATGTTTGTGTTTGTGATGACTCTCATGTTGAGGGAGTACATATTTTCGTTAAGGCGGTACTAGGCCCTAGTTTATGAACATTGTAACATAAATTCTATAGGTGTGTTCTGTGTTTGTGTGTTAAGCGTTTGTATTGATAAAGTTGTTGTGCCTTGTTTTCTTATGGCTTGTTCTTTGTTTTGTGGGTTGTTTGGTGGCTTGTAGGGTCAAACGATTTGACGATTTGAATTTGAGAGGGGATTTCGTCCAGGTGGTGCTAAGTCGAGATTTCTAGATGTTTTTCCGACTGATGAAGGCTGCTTTGATTTCCTATTCTGGTTTTCACATCAACCCAACATCAGTTCCCTCTTGCTGGGTTGACT
>JAFLJL010007169.1:0-16279 GCA_018398815.1 Conus ventricosus | reverse complement strand
TTTCCACAAAAAATAAACCAAATTGCGCTCTCGCTTAGCACCGCACTCTGTCACTACATCGGAGGCCCAGCACCAATGGTGACGGAAGGAGGGAAACCAATAACATTTCATAGTAAATAATAAATTTATTTTAATTTGACTCCTGAGCCCCCTCCCGTCACTACACATCACTACTATTCTGTATCTACAACAATTGTTAATAAAAACAGCATACAAGACAATTTCATAAATCGATCCCATGTCTTCAGTTATTCTTACTTAGCCAGGGAAAGACCACAATATTCCACTATTCTGTTGACACACTTTTAACAAAACGTCATAATAGTGCCAGCATGCCTTTTGGTTGATCGTCAGTTTTCTATCATACCACTGTACGACCTCGAGCTGAAGACTGCCTCAACCGTTGGGTCCTCCCGATTGGCCCAAATACAGTTGGGGGGACATGGCAAACGTAGTCTGTGTCGCACCCTCACAACGTTGTCTACCGGACTCCAAAGTACTTCGCCCTCTCCACGGAAGGGCTCCTGTCGGACATACTCAGGTCTTCTTGGCCTGCAAAACACCCCTCCGTTGTATGGCAGCTCCCTTGTCTAGCTCCACAGGCAGACACGTCTGCTGTCGACCGTCCCAAAAAGGGAGGAGACTATTCTTCTCGTCGTCCGGCTCCGTGGCTACAAGCAACCTCCACTGTCTTTCGTCCCCACCCAGGAGACAACGAGGGCGGCAGCTAACCTCTGCTTCAAGCTGTATTTTCTGGAGGCCCTCAGCAAGACGGGCGAGTTCACTTTCCACATAAGTGAGTCACACACTTCATGGTTTTCAAGCACCTTATATTCGTTTTCATAGAAAGAGAGAACCGTGTTTAACTGGCTTAATACTATGGAAATCACTGGAACACACACATCACTCGATTTGTACCATTAAATCCCAAGTTTTTTTTTTTCCACCAATGGTTTCATAGTCTCCTAACACATACACAACACCACGCTGTAGTGCCAACAAAGATGGAGAAGGGGACCCAGTGGTTAATGCATAAACCTCTATTCAAAAACTCATGTTCGATTCCCCGGAAGGATACCCATTGTACAAACAGCCCTTGTGACTTCTCTACCAGCCATGTCTGTGGCTTCAAGTATTTTCTACTCTTTAGATAACAGGTGCGAATCACTCAATAGGCCGAAGCCTTCATTTCATTCCTCAGAACTGGGACGATTGAATGGTAGCTGTTACTCTGCCTGCAGGCTGACGCGGTCACCTTACCCGTCTGTCGGTCACCTGACACGATTTCGCCTTCCTTTCAGGCCACTGGAGAACCAGTGAATAGCCTGCCAGTGGTCGGAACTGGACACTCCTCTTACCAGGTCCAGAAGTAGTCGGCAAACTCCTTGTCAATATCCTGGACATGCGAAACTCCACTTCCAGTAACTCTACCTCCTTCATGTATACGACGCGGGGTATTCCACTCTGGTGATGCCTTGATATTCGCACACTTGAAGAACCAAGGACTGCTCTCAACAACAGCAAAAACTACCCTTATATTTGAATAATTCTACGAGATACATTCGCCGACTCATGACATCTGTTTAATTGCATCTGTGTCTACCTGTCGTGAAAGGAGTAAAAGTCTATTCTCCACTCCTTTTGAAGTTTCAATTTTTTGTAGTCTGTAAATCATCTCCATAGGCCATTAAGCTTCATGAAATTCTTATCCCGTAATGTTTTCATCCTGTAATGATTTGCTTATTTCTTAATCTTAATGAAACGTAGTTTTGCTGATGCTAGGGCCAACAATGGCAGTGTGCTTTTGTATATTTAGGAGAGTAATTTTTTAAAACGGCACTTTACAATCATAGGACATGGCACTAACCCTAACCCAAGTATCCCTAATGCTAAAGAGGCTGGCGCCCAAACTCAATAGCTAAAACGCAACACTTAGACCCCAGCACTTACCTAGCTAGAGCTGTGGAGCCAGTAATTACATAAGAAAGTGTATTTATAAGATTTAGCATATTTCTTTCTAGTAGGCCTATACTTTACTAAGTCACTTTCTATTTACTTTTGAAGTTTCAGTTATTTGCTTTAACCTAAAACTGTTTGACACCATCCTTTTTTAATCAATTTTATTTTTGTAAATATGTTCTTAGTATTTCCTTCTTGCGTAGCACTTCACCACAGAGTTTATAAAACGCATAATTAAATCAAACCCATACTAATGGAAATAAAGTCGAAGTAATGGTTAAGTTTGTCTTTGGTCAACATCACAGTAACCTTGCAGATGATGAAAAAGTGTTTTTTTTAATTTTCTCCCGTTTTTAGTAATGGCAATACTGAGCTTAAAGGCCCATACTAGTTTTCAGCCTTAATTTGTATCACCTGCTAACACATGTTCTGGCAAAACTAGAATTAGGACTCACCAAGGGTAATTAATAAAACAAAAATCAATGTTGCAGTGTTAGGCATTGGTGGTTGTGGAATAAATTCTAGGGTTACTGTTGTCATCCCCACTTCAGCCTAGGGTTTATTTCTGCTCAGCAACATATTCAAGTTTATATGTATCTATTACAAATATGCTTTTTTGTTGGGTTATGGAACAGATAGTAAGTTAGGGCCTGCATTCCTAACCTTTCTGAAATTTTGTTTTTTATCAAAGTATACATTGGGGCTTCGCAAGTCGAATTTTAAAATCCCAGTTTATTTCAGGACGCAAGGCCAGTTATTGTCTTGTCTATAATGCTGTATTCAATTTGCCGTAATCAGTTGTTTCTAGATTTCATATTGTTTCTAGTTTTGGATGTTGATGCCGTTGTTTTTATCTTCAGTTGCTGTTCGTTTGTAAAAACCCCATAATCTGTGTATTCAAAATCCATAAACATTTACTTTCTCCCCTATCAGATCAATACACGGCTTGTGTCTGCTAGGTCCTGTTAGCTATACTGCAGTGCATTTAGGAGCTAGCTGGCTTTTGATTCTGGCCTCGAGACATTCTTTTTATATTATAAAAAAATTTTACATAAACAAATTGTCATAAGCAATCAATAATAAACCTATCTACAATAAACAAACGTATTGAACGGGTGGGGTCAGTCCGTATGCTTGCTTAGCGTGATTAGATTTTTCTAACTGCTCATTTTATTTTTGTTAACTCATCTTTGTCCATTATTATATAATTTTCATTTAAAACATTATTTCTAAAACTATCTTTGTCCTTAGTGTTAAATAATACAACGTTTTTACTGCGATCGAAAGTCTTTTAAGATGGCAATTGTAATTTTTGAGTTTAGAGCACACATGTAGAAACTAAGGCGTGGCCCTATAAAGGCTAGCTTTGACAGTGCTTTTTCTTTTTTTAACAATGTATCGTTCTGCTGTACAGTCATCATTAATAAACAGGGTTTCAGTGCCCTCTATTCAGTCTATAGTAATGTTCTAAACAGTCGCCTCAGTTTTGCGCTAGGCTTCAACTTGAATTTATTCTGTCTGTCCAATAAACTTCCATTCTTTGTAGGACTTGTGTGCTTAATGGTTGTGCATAATATAACAATGTGCTTATAATGAAACCTGTATATTGTTTGTATATAATCAAGTACGAAAAGACAGTTTTCCCAACACTGTAATCCCGCAGATAAGAGTATCAGTGTGGATCTTTGGGCAGAAACTTCAAAATATCCATCTGTTTTTTTTAAATAGGTTATTTTTTACATTTTATAAGACTAGTCTTTTTGCATGTTTCTTCAATGTTTAACTGAGCATCACACAAACCATACCAAAAAACATGCTTTTTTTTGTGGGGCGTTCCGTATGCCTTTCTTGCGAATATTTATTTTTTATACCATCTTGCCCTTCCCTTTCTCCATCTTACAAACAATCTGTTGGGGTCAATGTAGATCTAAAATTTATCCACAGCCCATATTTGGTTATTAAGTAGTCTTCGAGTCTTACATCATTAAAAGGCGAAGTTTGGTTTTTACATACACGATCAACTGCAGGATCCCTTTGCCTACCTCCAGCGATCAATTTCTTATTTCATCAAAGTGGTGGTGAGGTAAAATGTCCGAGCCCGTATACAAACGATCAGAATTGGCCATTTATTGCACAGTCAAACATTCTCAATTTTGGTTTATATAATCGCTTCTGATTTCTCTATGGAAAGGGAGTTGTTCCTTAGTTAAACAAGACCAAAAATTTCATTTTTAAGATCTTCAAAGACTGATTTAGATGTATGTTCCAGAGAGTGTCTCGTTTGATTTCTATTTTCTGTAATTGGAGTGTATAACGTTTCATATATACTAACTGTTTTTTTTATATAACTGGGATAAATTGTTATGGCCAAGTTCGGGGTTAGTAACTACATCAAACTCAAGAGATATGTCGCTAAAGTGTATTTAGATAAAGGGTCTTTCAGGACAGTACACAGATTGCTAGGATGTAAGTGTCAGGATCAATAGAAAGTTTTTCTGTTTAGTGCACCTGGGTATTATGGCTTATGGTCTTTAACAGTTCAAATTCTAGGAGGGAAGCAGAATCTGTTGCCAAATGCTTCTGCTATGCATCATCTTTAACATCTTCTTTGCATCCTACCGCCTCACTTTAAGCCTGTGCTTGAGACCGTTTGGGCTTTGTATTCATGATAAACTTTCTTTCCTTTTCTTTTTTAGGGCAGCCATAGCATCAGATTTGAGCGGTTAAAAATATCTGCCTCTTCTGGGTTCAAAGATTCTCTGCCCTCCAGTTTGATTGCTATTTGTTTAAACGATAGCCCTGCCTAAAGTTGCAACTACAGTAGCCTTAGGTTCTGTCGAATTAATATCTATTTTAAATGATAGTTTTAGCAGTGCTGGCATTTGAACATCGCCAGCGCCAAGATCAGGGAACTTGTCAGTTACGGTTGCCAGGCTCAACTCGTTGATGGAGTAGTTTTTACGCTAATTACTAGTCTGCCTTATACTTTTACGCCATTGGGGGTTCCTTCTCTTTCCTATATGGATCGTGGTCCAACCGTATGAGTTCATTTTTATAAAACCAAAAAAGATTATAAATAAAAAATAGGGATGAAGATTTTTGACTCCCGATTGATCCTATTGAAGAAGATGAAGATGAAGACAGAACTGCGTCCTTCATTGCAAGAAGAGCTGCAGGAGGCGGGTTCTTTTCGCCCTAGACACCGTCAGAACTATTGCGAGAAAGAATTCAATAGTTCTATAGAAGCATAGGGGCGAGGCTACCAGGTTGTGCTGATCCTAACGATTTGAGAAGATGGTGGGCATTTGTATCTATGAACTGGTGCAGGTGGCCGTGTAAAAAGCTACTTCAATCGCCAAAAACACAAACATGTTTTTAAAACTAAGCACAAGAAGGCCGAAAACTCCTAATTGCTATGGCCAGAAAAATTTAAACCTTTTCGAGATTTGAGCCGAAGTCGTTAGTCATTTACAGAACTTTGGAGCGGGGGCTGCCAACACAAATCTAAAAATTACAAAAACATACTCTTAAGATTTAAGTCCAACAAGCTGATGATGCAATTAAAAAAACAGTGAATCATTTAGATGAGCAGAAGACCTAATAGCAGAAATTGAAACGAGTTTTACTGAGGAACACAGTTTAAAAACAATTGACGATTCTCCAGTGCCTATGCGTGAAATCATGGGGCTTAATGCTGATTGCAGTGACCAATAAAGGGTGTTGAACTAACAAACAATTTAGCAAAACTTGGCGAGTTGGATAGGGATAGAAGAGAAAAAAATAAACTCGCATGATGCAGATGATAACAGTTTAGGGCTGAGAAGGAAAGGGGCCCGGCTTAGAATACAGCAGAAAATACAGGTTTTAAGGCTAATAAGGGCCGGCCAGGTTAGAAGTTGCAGTTACTAAACAGAGCGCAGCTAGCATAACATAACAAGCTGTATAAGGAGATCTATATAAACATATATTTATGAAATCACTACGCTAGCTGAAAGAATATGGACTCTGTTCAGGGAACAAGGGATTACAATAGTTAGTTTATTAACAGCCGTTGGCGTTGCTTTATCTACACTCTTTATGCTTTAAACCGGCCAGTGCGCCAACAGGGCCAGTAGCCTCCTTCACCTCAGCCCGGTAAAAGTTGGATTAGAAAAAACTCAATTGCATCTTCTAGCAAACTTATTAAAGAAGTTAGCAGCCAAAGCGCTTGATGCTTGCCTGGAATTTTGGCAGTGTTGTTAGTTGGGTTTGTGTCTACTATAGGCAAAGTTGTGGTTATATGGCTGACCATCTGTGGACGTTTTAGGAGTGTTAGCTGCGGATATAATTTTAGTGTAATAAAGTAAAATAGCCTTATCCGTAAAAATTAAGATTACACAAGGGCTGTCTTTCGTTAGTGTGACTGTCAGTTTGAGGCAAGTTCAACAGGCGGTGTGCTTTCTGGACCGCATTCTGGCTGTGGGTCGCTTATATAATGGTATCGCTTTCTTCAGCGGCTAGGTACCTTTTTTTTAAAAATGGATGAGCGGGCACTTGTGTTTTAAAACCTTGATTGTGTCCTAAGTTTTGGTCGTCTCCGGCTATGAGGATTTCATTTGTTATAGATTCTGTTCATGCAAATCTGTAGCCTTAAGGTCAGAGGGTAGGCTGTATAAATAAATGACCCACAACAAAGTCAACACTTTGAACTAGCATGTGTAAGAACGTTTTGTTACTTTGTATGCTGGCAGGCAAATCAAAAGCTGAGTTAATAACATCTTCTAATTGATAGAAATTGATGTTCTGGCGTCTAACCCTGTAGATTGATCAAAATATGCTTGTCTTGTTGTGCTTACGCTCCTATTAGACACCATATGTATGTTCATTATGAGTATTGTGTCTTTGCACTCCTGGAAAATTGTTAGACATTCACCTTTAACTAAGATAATGTTGACCATGCATTAGGATGTTTTTGTCACTTTGACCCTAATCGAAACTTGTTTGGATGGTTGAAAAGGGTGTGGCGGTGGGGGCCCAGGCAGTAGTCACATAATTATATTCTACTTTTTACACCCCACAAATGACAATGTGCCGAACACTTTGAGTGCGGTCTACTTTTGTCTAAAATCAGTGTTGATGGATTAATGTTTAATTCGTTGCAGATTCTTTCATATGCTTTATTGACATTGGGCTTTTAAATGGAATTAAAAGCGTTGTCGTTAGGGAGGGGCACTCTGTAGTTCAGTTAGTATTCGTCTGTAATGTAATAAAACTTGAAGTTTTTTACTGACCTTACTAAAGATTTGGATGGTTTAAATTGGTTTGAATATGAATACACCGCAGCCGTAGTTGCTGCAGTAAATGGCACAATATTTAACTGTTCTGGCTTTAAAATGTCAGAGGGCGGGTTGACCATGCTGATGGAAACTCTAATCACTCTTTTTTGGTCGGATTTAAATATTTAGTTAGTGGATTTAAAGTCTGACTTGGAAGCCGTTTATGATTCATCTACGCAATGGTTAGTTAAACTGAAAGACCCAAAGATTTGGGGTATAAAAACGCTCCTAACATTGTAATGTAGTGCTTTCGTTTTATTTAACAGGTTTACATTTTAAAAATTAGTTTTTAAAATAGTTATAATATAAAGATGTGTACTCTATTTAACCCACAAACAATCAATGTGTTCTTAAACGCAACCAAATTGTATATTGGCGCCGGCGATTGTAGGGTTTGCCCTTTTTAAAAAATTTGGCTTTAAAGTAAAATGGTTTTTTCTTAACATATCTGAAAGAGCTAAGGAATAACTGGGTAGTGTTAAGGACGAATACAAGGGCAATCTATTTAATACATTTAAAATACCTGATGGCTACTATAACTTTTGTTCTTTAAGAGAAGTATTTAGTTTTTTTTGGCATTAATTTAAAAAAATAAATGAGGCTAATACTTTAATTACTATTAATGTTCCAGAACTTAAAGAAAAAATGGAGTACGTTTTTCCTAGAAGCCTTGCCCGAATTTTAGGCTTTTATGATTTGTGGTGAAACATATCATATTAAAACACATATGCACTTAAAAAGCTGTCTTATGGTATGTAGGGGAGTAGACCAGCCGATTTTCTCATGTACCCGATGTTGTATGTCCATTTAGAAGAGTTAAAAACAGACCGCAATTTGCTTAATGGCAATCCATCTACGTTCTACAGGCACTACGTCAACTAAGGCAGGGTTTTGCGATTATCAGTTATACAGGTTTGACGGAGACAGTGAATTTAAAGAATTAGTTAACGTAGACATAAATTCATTAATATAACGATAACTAGCCAAGATGGAAGACTAGTTGTTTGTTCAGATTTATTGATAGTGCTGGAAGTAGAAAAGCGTACTTAATTTTTATGTCCCTGGAGAGAATGTAAATATGTTTGTTCACGATCACAAATCTTATCTTGACGTAAGCCCCATTTTAATGTACTAATTACGTCGATTTTAGAGGTTTTTACGTGTTAATCTTGTTTGTGAAAAGGTGTTTATTTTAGCCAAAAGTGATATGAGATGGACATGATTTGTATGTGAAAAAGGGGGGGGGGGGGGGGGGGGGGGGGGGGGGGGTTTCGTGCAAATAAGATGGGTGAGCTTGAACGAACATATTTACATTCTCTGTCGCTGACACGTCATAGGGAGGTGACACAGGACTCACATGTAAAGCATTAACCCCTGTAAACGTCGCTGACACGTCATAGGGAAGGGACGCAAGATTCACATGTAAAGCGTAAGTGTCGCTGACACGTCATAGGGAGGTGACACACGATTCACATGTAAAGCGTAAGCGTCGCTGACACGTCATAGGGAGGTGCACAGGATTCACATGTAAAGCATTAACCCTGTAAATGTCGCTGAACGTCATAGGGAAGTGATACAGGATTCACATGTAAGCATTAACCGCTGAAAACGTCGCTGGCACGTCATAGGGAGGTGGACACGGATTCAATGTAAAGCATTAACCGCTGTTAAACGTCGCTGGACGTCATAGGGAGGTGACACAGGATTGACATGTAAAGCATTAACCGCTGTAAACGTCGCTGACACGTCATAGGGAGGTGATACGGGATTGACATGTAAAGCATTAACCGCTGCAAACGTCGCTGACACGTCATAGGGGAGTTGATACAGGATTCACATGTAAGCATTAACCCTATAAACGTCGCTGACACGTCATAGGGAGGTGACGCAGGATTCACATGTAAAGCATTAACCACTGTAAACGTCGCTGACACGTCATAGGGAGGTGATACAGGATTCACATGTAAACATAAGGTCGCTGACACGTCATAGGGAGGTGATACAGGACTCATATGTAAAGCATTAACCGCTGCAAACGTCGCTGACACGTCATAGGGAGGTGACACAGGATTCACATGTAAAGCATAAGCGTCGCTGACACGTCATAGGGAGGTGAAACAGGATTCACATGTAAAGCATCAACCCTGTAAACGTCGCTGACACGTCATAGGGAGGGAACAGAGGATTCACATGTAAAGCATAAGCGTCGCTGAACGTCATAGGGAGGTGACACAGGATTCACATGTAAAGCATTAACCGCAGTAAACGTCGCTGACACGTCATAGGGTGGTGACGCAGGATTCACATGTAAAGCATTAACCGCTGTAAACGTCGCTGACACGTCATAGGGAGGTGACGCTGGATTCACATGTAAAGCATTAACCGCTGTAACGTCGCTGACACGTCATAGGGAGTGGATACAGGATGGACATGTAAAGCATTAACGCTGTAAGCGTCGCTGACACGTCATAGGGAGGTGACACAGGATTCACATGTAAAGCATTAACCGCTGTAAGCGTCGCTGACACGTCATAGGGAAGCGATGCAGGATTCACATGTAGAGCATTAACCGCTGGTAAACGTCGTGACACATCATAGGAAGGTGACACAGGACACGCATGTAAAGCATGAACGCTGTAACCTCGCTGACAGTCATAGGGAAGCGATGCAGGATTCACATGTAAAGCATTATCCGCTGTAAGCGTCGCTGACACGTCATAGGGAGGTGCACAGGAATCACATGTAAAGTATTAACCGCTGTAACATCGCTGAACGTCATAGGGAGGTGATACAGATTCACATGTAAGCATTAACCGCTGTAAACGTCGCTGGCAGTCATAGGGAGGCGACGCAGGATGACATGTAAAGCATTAACGCTGTAAGCGTCACTGACACGTCATAGGGAGGTGGACACAGGATTCACATGTAAAGCATTAACCGCTGTAAACGTCGCTGACACGTCATAGCGAGATGACACAGGATTCACATGTAAAGCATAAACCGCTGTAAACGTCGCTGACACGTCATAGGGAGGTGATACAGGATTCACATGTAAAACATAAGCGTCGCTGACACGTCATAGGGAGGTGATACAGGATTCATATGTAAAGCATTAACGCTGTAAACGTCGCTGACACGTCATAGGGAGGTGACACAGGATTCACATGTAAAGCATAAGCGTCGCTGGACACGTCATAGGGAGGTGAAACAGGATTCACATGTAAAGCATTAACCCTGTAAACGTCGCTGACACGTCATAGGGAGGGAACACAGGATTCACATTTAAAGCATAAGCGTCGCTGACACGTCATAGGGAGGTGACACAGGATTCACATGTAAAGCATTAACCGCAGTTAAACGTCGCTGGACACGTCATAGGGTGGTGATGCAGGATTCACATGTAAAGCATTAACTGCTGGTAAACGTCGCTGACACGTCATAGGGAGGTGACGCTGGATTCACATGTAAAGCATTAACCGCTGTAAACGTCGCTGACACGTCATAGGGAGGTGATACAGGATTGACATGTAAAGCATTAACCGCTGTAGGCGTCCTGACACGTCATAGGGAGGTGACACAGGATTCACATGTAAAGCATTAACCGCTGTAAGCGTCGCTGACACGTCATAGGGAAGCGATGCAGGATTCACATGTAGAGCGTAACCGCTGTAAACGTCGCTGCACATCATAGGAAGGTGACACAGGACACGCATGTAAAGCATGAACCGCTGTAAACTCGCTGACACGTCATAGGGAAGCGATGCGGATTCACATGTAAAGCATTATCCGCTGTAAGCGTCGTGACACGTCATAGGGAGGTGACACAGGAATCACATGTAAAGTATTAACGCTGTAAACGTCGCTGACACGTCATAGGGAGGTGATACAGGATTCACATGTAAAGCATTAACCGCTGTAAACGTCGCTGACACGTCATAGGGAGGTGACGCAGGATTCACATGTAAAGCATTAACCGCTGTAAACGTCGCTGACACGTTATAGGGAGGTGATACAGGATTCACATGTAAACATAAGCGTCGCTGACCGTCATAGGGGAGGTGATACAGGATTCATATGTAAAGCATTAACCGCTGTAAACGTCGCTGAACGTCATAGGGAGGTGACAAAGGATTCACATGTAAAGCATAAACGTCGCTGACACGTCATAGGGAGGTGAAACAGGATTCACATGTAAAGCATTAACCCTGTAAACGTCGTGACACGTCATAGGGAGGGAACACAGGATTCACATGTAAAGCATAAGCGTCGCTGACACGTCATAGGGAGGTGACACAGGATTAACATGTAAAGCATTAACCGCTGTAAACGTCGCTGACACGTCATAGTGTGGTGACGCAGGATTCACATGTAAGCATTAACCGCAGTAAACGTCGCTGACACGTCATAGGGAGGTGACGCTGGATTCACATGTAAAGCATTAACCGCTGTAAACGTCGCTGACACGTCATAGGGAGGTGATACAGGATTGACATGTAAAGCATTAAAGCTGTAAGCGTTCGCTGACACGTCATAGGGAGGTGACACAGGATTCACATGTAAAACATTAACCGCTGTAAGCGTCGCTGACACGTCATAGGGAAGCGATGCAGGATCACATGTAGAGCATTACCGCTGTAAACGTCGCTGACACATCATAGGAAGGTGACACAGGACACGCATGTAAGCATGAACCGCTGTAACTCGTGACACGTCATAGTGAGGCGATGCAGGATTCACATGTAAAGCATTATCCGCTGTAAGCGTCGCTGACACGTCATAGCTAGGTGCACAGGAATCACATGTAAAGTATTAACCGCTGTAAAACGTCGCTGACACGTCATAGGGAGGGACGAAGGATTGACATTAAAGCATTATCCGCTGTGAACGTCGCTGACACGTCATAGGGAGTCGACACAGGATTCACATGTAAAGTATTAACGCTTGTAAGCGTTGCTGACATGTCATAGGGAGGCGACGCAGGATTCACTGTAAAGCATTTACGCTGGAAACGTCGCTGACACGTCATAGGGAGGTGACACAGGATTCACATGTAAAGCATTAAACCGTTGGAAAACGTCACTGACACGTCATAGGGAGGTGACACAGTATTGACATGTAAAGCATTAACCGCTGTAACCGTCGCTGACACGTCATAGGGAGGTGACACAGGACTCGCATGTAAAGGATTAACCCATGTAAACGTCGCTGACACGTCATAGGGAAGTGACGCTGGATTCACATGTAAAGCATTAACGCTGTTAGCGTAGCTGACACGCCATAGGGAGTCGACACAGGATATCACATGTAAAGCATTAACCGCTGTAAACTCGCTGGCACGTCATAGGGAGGTGACACTGGATTCACATGTAAAGCATTAACCGCTGGAAACGTCGCTGACACGTCATAGGGAAGCGACTCAGGATTCACATGTAAAGCATTAAACCGCTGGAAACGTCGCTGACACGTCATAGGGAGGTGACACAGGATTCACATGTAAAGCATTAACCGCTGTAAACGTCGCTGACACGTCATAGGGAGGTGACGCTGGATTCACATGTAAAGCATTAACCGCTGATAGCGTCGCTGACACGCCATAGGGAGTCGACACAGGATTCACAGTAAAGGATTAACGCTGTAAACTCGCTGACACGTGATAGGGAGGTGACACAGGATTCACATGTAAAGCATTAACCGCTGTAAACTCGCTGGCACGTCATAGGGAGGTGACACTGGATTCACATGTAAAGCATTAACCGCTGGAACGTCGCTGACACGTCATAGAGAAGGGACGCAGGATTCATTGTAAAGAATAAGTGTCGATGACACGTCATACTGAGGTGACACACGATTCACATGTAAAGCATTAACGCTGTAAGCGTCGCTGACACGTCATAGGGAGGTGACACAGGATTCACATGTAAAGCATTAACGCCTGTAAACGTCGCTGACACGTCATAGGGAGGTGATACAGGATTAACATGTAAAGCATTAACCGCTGTAACGTCGCTGGCATGTCATAGGGAGGTGAACAGGATTCACATGTAAAGCATTAACGCTGTAAACGTCGCTGACACGTCATAGGGAGGTGCACAGGATTGACATGTAAAGCATTAATCGCTGTAAACGTCGCTGAGACGTCATAGGGAGGTGATACGGGATTGACATGTAAAGCATTAACCGCTGCAAACGTCGCAGACACGTCATAGGGGTTGATACAGGATTCACATGTAAAGCATTAACCGCTGTAAACGTCGCTGACACGTCTAGGGAGGTGACGCAGGATTCACATGTAAAGCATTAACCGCTGTAACGTCGCTGACACGTCATAGGGAGGTGATACAGGATTCACATGTAAAACATAAGCGTCGCTGACACGTCATAGGGAGGTGATACAGGATTCATATGTAAAGCATTAACCGCTGTAAAACGTCGCTGACACGTCATAGGGAGGTGACACAGGATTCACATGTAAAGCATAAGCGTCGCTGACACGTCATAGGGAGGTGAAACAGGATTCACATGTAAAGCATTAACCCTGTAAACGTCGCTGACACGTTCATGGGAGGGAACACAGGATTCACATGTAAAGCATAAGCGTCGCTGACACGTCATAGGGAGGTGACACAGGATTCACATGTAAAGCATTACCGCTGTAAACGTCGCTGACAGTCATAGGGTGGTTGACGCAGGATTCACATGTAAGCATTAACCGCTGTAAACGTCGCTGACACGTCATAGGGAGGTGACGCTGGATTCACATGTAAAGCATTAACCGCTGTAACGTCGCTGACACGTCATAGGGAGGTGATACAGGATTGACATGTAAAGCATTAACCGCTGTAAGCGTCGCTGACACGTCATAGGGAGGTGACACAGGATTCACATGTAAAGCATTAACCGCTGTAAGCGTCGCTGACGCGTCATAGGGAAGGATGCAGGATTCACATGTAAAGCATTAACGCTGTAAACTCGCTGGCACGTCATAGGGAGGTGACACTGGATTCACATGTAAAGCATTAACGCTGGAAACGTCGCTGACACGTCATAGGGAAGGGACGCAGGATTCATATAGTAAAACGTAAGTGTCGCTGACACGTCATAGGAGGTGACACACGATTCACATGTAAAGCATTAACCGCTGTAAGCGTCGCTGACACGTCATAGGGAGGTGACACAGGATTCACATGTAAAGCATTAACCCTGTAAACGTCGCTGACACGTCATAGGAGGTGATACAGGATTCACATGTAAAGCATTAACGCTGTAACGTCGCTGGCACGTCATAGGGAGGGTGACACAGGATTCACATGTAAAGCATTAACCGCTGTAAACGTCGCTGACACGTCATAGGGAGGTGACACGGATTGACATGTAAAGCATTAAACGCTGTAAAGTCGCTGAGACGTCATAGGGAGGTGATACGGGATTGACATGTAAAGCATTAACCGCTGCACACGTCGCGAACGTCATAGGGAGTTGATACAGGATTCACATGTAAAGCATTAACCCTATAAATGTCGCTGACACGTCATAGGGAGGTGACGCAGGATTCACATGTAAAGCATTAACCGCTTTGTAAACGTCGCTGACACGTCATAGGGAGGTGATACAGGATTCACATGTAAAACATAAGCGTCGCTGACACGTCATAGGGAGGTGATACAGGATTCATATGTAAAGCATTAACCGCTGTAAACGTCGCTGACACGTCATAGGGAGGTGACACAGGATTCACATGTAAAGCATTAACCCTATAAACGTCGCTGACACGTCATAGGGAGGTGAAACAGGATTCACATGTAAAGCATTAACCCTTTAAACGTCGCTGACAGTCATAGGGAGGGAACACAGGATTCACATGTAAAGCATAATCGTCGTGACACGTCATAGGGAGGTGAACAGGATTCATATGTAAAGCATTAACCGCTGTAAACGTCGTGACACGTCATAGGGTGGTGACGCAGGATTCACATGTAAGCATTAACGCTGTAAACGTCGCTGACAGTCATAGGGAGGGTGATACAGGATTGACATGTAAAGCATTAACCGCTGTAAGCGTCGCTGACACGTCATAGGGAGGTGACACAGGATTCACATGTAAAGCAATTAACCGCTGTAAGCGTCGCTGACACGTCATAGGGAAGCGATGCAGGATTCACATGTAGAGCATTAACCGCTGTAAACGTCGCTGACACATCATAGGAAGGTGACACAGGACACGCATGTAAGCATGAACCGCTGTAAACTCGCTGACACGTCATAGGGAAGCGATGCAGGATTCACATGTAAAGCATTATCCGCTGTAAGCGTCGCTGACACGTCATAGGGAGGTGACACAGGAATCACATGTAAAGTATTAACCGCTGTAACGTCGCGACACGTCATAGGGAGGTGATACAGGATTCACATGTAAGCATTTAACCCTGTAAACGTCGCTGGCACGTCATAGGGAGGTGACACAGGATTGACATGTAAAGCATTAACCGCTGTAAACGTCGCTGACACGTCATAGGGAGGTGACACAGGATTCACATGTAAAGCATTAACCGCTGTAAACCTCGTTGACACATATTCATGTGACGTAGCCTCACATCACAGGCATGTGACGCTCCATCACATGTAGTTAGTGATATGATCATTTCCATGCCACTACTAAAAAGGAAGAATATTCTGTGGCTTGACTAGTGTAGGGGCGTCCCCAAATAATGTGAGAAAGACTCATTAAAGAAAGAAGCGTGGTCATTGGGTGAAAGTGACCATGAGAGATAGTTTAACAAGGGTGGTAAGGTGCTGGTCATGTGTTTTGAACACTGAGTAGGCACTCACTAGTAGGGGGAGGAAAGAATCATTTTTTAGCCGAGATGGCCTAGAGACTCGAACCTGTCAGGACGTTGGTCCTCTCTGCTGACCAGTCATTACAGGTGAGCGATAGATATTTGGGGGAAAAAGCTAAGGGGAAAACCTAAAGAAAGAGGAAGAAAGATTCTGTTAATTGGGGGAAGCAG